>PVIR01014016.1:18904-41352 GCA_004026965.1 Petromus typicus | reverse complement strand
AGACATTTCCTATCTCCAGAATTTCTCCTCTAAGAATTTCCAAAGCAATCTGTCTCCTAACCATGACTTGAAATAGATCTGTATTATCTATCAGTCTAAATATATGATTTTCACCACCTGTGAATTATCCAACATGGAAGGGAGACATGTGTACTGCTACTGGGACTCTTTAAGGTAATTGGTTCTGTATTTAATTTTTGTAAGGAAAGCAGGATTGACATTTTCATATTTCAACAACACCATGCTTTATCTTTATAGTTCAAAATCCAAAAGATGCAGGATATCTAAAAATGTTGTATTTACCCATATCCCAGCCACACAATTTTCTCCTACAGACCACCAACCTTAGGTAATGTTATTTTTAATAAAATAATGCTTTTCTGTTGAGGCACACTTGTGAGGTGTTGTCTGGCTTTCCAGAGATGCATGTATGGCAAGAGAAGTGAATTATTTGACAGACTGATGAATTGTATTTTTAATCCATTTTAGATAAATTATCTCATCTATGATAGAGAAGAGATAAAATTTTAAGCTTTCATCATTATCATTTACCAACACACACACTGATCACTCTTGGATTCATTGCACAAAGGATATAATTGGAGTTATGATTTTCCTTGATGGGAGAAAGGAATTATTCTTACTCTAACATCACCCTGTTGAAGCATTGACTTGTGGAGTCTGAATACTATATCTGGTGCTTCTTGTCACTCTGGTGTCCAGGCAGATGCGGTCCCCCACCTGTTTTATACTTTGCTTCCCCAACATCGGAGTGGAACCAGACAGAGTTTGAAACAGAGACTGTTCTGAAGTACACCTGCCTCCCTGGCTACACCAGGGTCAGTTCAACTCAGACTCTGACCTGTAGAGCTAACGGCCAGTGGAAGTACAGTGTCTTCTGTGTCAGTAAGTGTCAACCTGCTTCTCATTTGTCGTTTTCCCAGCTACAGAATCTAAATTTCCTGATTCTATGAAACCGTCCAATTTCCCAACTACTGATTTTGGTGCACATATATGAGATCCAATGTATATGTGTTTTTTTCTCAAAACTGTAAGTTCAGGGAGTCAAGATCCATAATAAGAGATCTTATCATGGATCCATGCATCTAAACATCTGGGGCTTTCTGGAAGCAGAGGTGCAAACTGATCAATCACTCTTTTCTAGTGCCTTATCTATGAGTTTTTGGACTTACTCACTGTCTTTTAAATTTTTCTCCCAGAAAAACGGTGCAGAAATCCAGGAGATATACCTAATGGCATAGTGGAAATTAAGACTGATCTCACCTTTGGATCACAGATAGAATTCAGGTGTTCAGATGGGTGAGTGTGGTAATCTAGAAATAATACTTTTGAAATTCATTTTAAAGTAGTAAATGTATTCATATATTCCAAAATTTAAAATATTCATATGGTTCCAAAAGGTATCCATGCTGAATTCTCGCTTCCACCCTATCACCAACACCGCATTTCTCATCCTCAAGCAATGATTTCCTTCTATTAATTTATATCATGTCATTCTAGTGTTTCTTTATACAAATACAAGGTAAGAAATTGTTTCAGTTATTTTTCGTGCAGCTGGGACAAAATACCCTACACCCAAAACTAAAGGAATAAAGGTTTACTTCAGCTTACAGTTTGTAGAGGCTTCAGTCTTGGTTGGCTCCAAGGCAGGGAAGCATGGCAGAGAAACAGACAGGGGAGGAACAGCCCATGGCAGGCGGGAAGAAAGCAGCAAAGCAGCAGGCAGTAGCAACAATCAGCCTCTCTCCTCTCCCATTCGTTGTATTACACCCAGGTTCTAAGTCTGTTGGTTATTGCCACAGACACCCAGGGACAGGCGTCCATTTTCCATGCCCAGAATGATGCTCATTTTAATCAGTGCAGTAATCTAGTACATCCTTAGTCCTACTATTGCACACTTAATCCACAATCACTTACCCTAGATCTAGCTACCTCCAAAAACCCCATCTGTAAGCACATGAGGCTTTGGGAAGGGGACATCTAACTACAAGTCATAACAGAAATTAACATATATTTTCTCATTTCTAGTAACAAGCATAATTTTGAATCTCGCTTTGTTTTTATACTTATCTGTATATATTGGAGATATTTCATGTTTTTACATAAAGTTTTCACAAATGTGTAGGATTTTATCTTGTAGATATGCACTAGTGCTATAAAACCCCTTTGATGGGTCCAGTCTTTTGCAGTACTGAGCCATCCTTTGGTGCCTTACTTTGTACCTATATAAATTTGTACAAATGTAATTATGCAATACCTTTTGCAGAAGCAATCCAATTTTCCTTGATAATTATTCCTTATCTTTGAAATCTAATAATTTTATTTTAATTGCCTTGATAAAGACCAGTTGCTATATGATTTTGTTGCTATATGATGTGCAATTTTAATATGTAGATTAAAGTATTATTTCTGTATGGTTTACTTATGTACTTTAAATAGCTGTATTCTTCTGTAGTGAAGCATGCAAGGGTTCTGCTGTGCTTGCTATCTATATGTGTTATTTTTTCATTTTTATCTCATGACCCCTACCTTGGACAGCTCCCAAAGGAGCAACAGAAGGTTCCAAACCAAGGCACTGCTGGAAAAACTTGCTCTTAACAAAGTAATCAAAATACTACTTCTGACTGGGTTAGAAAAACCTACTTTAAAGAAACAGTAAGAGTAAAGAAAGGCTTCCCTCTAGCCAGTCTTATTTCATTAAACATCTTTAAATTATTGTTTAGTTGACTCCAGGGACTTTTAGGTCACTAATGCTCCATCTCACTGTAGGTTATTCTCTGATGATGCTGCAGTGTGAGAGCATACTCACGATGTCTTTTCTGAGCCATGGAAAGAAGTCGAGTGGAGGAAAAGTTAGGACTTGTCAGGAACCACGAGGTGGGAATGCCACATAGAGGGTGATGTAGAGAAGCAAGCCTGGTGGCCGTAAGTCAGAGGAAGACTTCAGTTGAGAGACTGTGAGTTTCAGATCAGGAGTGAGTAGTTTGTTATCCGGCTCAGGCCTGACACCCACCAGACACTCAGTGCCAGAACAAAAGGATAAAATAGTAAAGGAGCAAACACTGTTCATTGCAGTAACCACATTTTACTGAACTTTACTCGATGCAAAGTGATATCCAAAAAAACATTATCTATTCACTTTAATGTTGAGTAATAATGTCATTTATTCAAATCTCCTTATCCAATTTAATTTGGAGTGGAAGGAATTCCATTAAAATCCTTGATTTTTATCATATTCAGGTATGTCTTAATTGGCGCAAGCTCTAGTGTCTGTGAGATCCAAGACAAAGGAGTTGATTGGAGTGGTCCTTTTCCAGTATGTGAAAGTAAGTGGAGTTTTTTTGTTTTTGTTTTTTTCTGACTTAGATGTTAAATTTGAACTGTCTTAAACAGCAAAGGTGAGCATCTTCACCACTGTGGTACTGCTCACAAGACTGTAGGAACTTTAGGTCTGTATGGACACCTCCCTTTAAGATTTCTCTCACTCCTCTCAGTTGCTAAGTGTAATCCCCCTCCGGACATCAGCAATGGCAAACACAGCGGTGGAGATGAAGACTTCTACACATACGGGTCCTCAGTCACCTACAGCTGCGACCCAAACTACTCACTCTTAGGCAACACCTCCATTTTCTGTTCGGTGAATGGAACAGAAGGTTTTTGGAGCCCAAGCCCTCCCATCTGTAAAAGTAAGTCACAGTGATGAGCTCTACTTTAAGCTGTTTTCTTTCTTTCTTTTCTTTTTAAAGAAAGGTTAATTTTTTTGGGGGGGGGAATGGAAGGAAGAATATGAAACAATCTAAAAAAGAATTAATGATTGCATCGAAGCAACAGATTTTGACCAACAGATATTTACTGCATGCTTATTTAAATATGGTATCATTGAGAAGCAATATCTCTCCCTGGTTTGGCAGAGTAAAAGTTTCTCCTCGTCCATCAGGAGTCTGCCCCACACCAGGAGACCTGCAGGCCAGTGTCACCTAAAGGGTTAGCTTAGGAATCAGCTCAGCCATCCAGATGGCTTTAATCCTTTGGCACTTCCGTGTCTAAATGCTCTCACAGTCCCTTCAATAGAGTGGAAGAGAAAGACACATTGTCCGCTGTTTATTAAGAGTTTGGCTTGGAAAGAACCACAAATCACGTTTTGTCATATCTTTCTGTCCAGAACTAGCAATGTGTGGCTTCTACCTCCTCCTTAGTCCTCAGAGAACTAAGGAATGAAATTTTTTACCTATTCAGGATAAAGAGCTGGAAATATTAGTTAACACTTGTAATGTCAACCATTTTTGCCTGCAGAACAAGCAAACTCTCCTGAAATAAAGGGTGGCTACTAAGACAAAGCAAGCAGTAATTGAATGGGAAGATACGCTGTGGTGTCACTGATTTGCTAACCCCAAACATCCCCCGTTAGTCCTAAGAGCTCATACAACAACACTACACTGACTACTCTAGGATACAACTCAACTGGGGGGCCAGAGAACACAACACTACAGCCTGGCAACTAACTAAGTCAGGACCCCAGGAGATGGGGAAGGGGGGAGATGAGCCTGGAAAGGTTAGTGGAGCCACACTGGAAAGGGCCTCGCACTTCACTCTGAGTGAAGGTGGAAGGGAGATAAAGGCCTTTAGTCAGACACTAAGTGCACTGTGCTTTAGAATGATAACTCTGGCTGCAGATGGGCAGCTTGAGGAAGCCTCACCTTGACCAATAGGCCCCTGCTACACTATGGATGTAGAATCATGAGTCACTGCACCTGTGTTAAGAAGTGGGGTTTTTGGGGTTTTATGGTTCCGGCTCCTGTCTTGCAAGCGCAAAGACCCAGGTTCGATCCCCGGTAACCACATACCTACTGGGTGTGGAGACTCACGCCTAGCAGCAACCAGTATCACATACCACAGTGCCGGGCATGGTGGCTCACGCCTGTCATCCCAGCACTCAGGAGGCAGAGGCAGGAGGATTGTGATGTGAGTTGGAGGCTGAGCTCAGGGCCAGCCTGAACTACAAAGTGGGACCCTGTCTCAAAAAAACCTAAAAAAAAAAAAAAAAAAAAAAAAAAAAGAAGTGGAGTTTTTCATAAAGTGATTGATGCCCTTTTAACAAAACTTCAAGGGAGAGCCCTGGTCCTTCTGGTTGCCCCAGGTGAGGCCCAGCACGCATCTCTTCTTACAATCAGGATGTGGCATGGAGGTGCCTTGCCGGAAGCAGAGAGCAGGCCCTCTCCTGACCCTGAATTTCCTGGTGCTTACACCTGGAGCTTTTATTCCTCATAAATACAAGGAAATGCACGTCTGCTGTTAGGAGTCACTCAGTCTAAAGAATTTTGTTTTTGCATCAAGAATGGACTAAGATAGACCTAGCAAATTACTAAGACCCTGTCTCCAGACTGAGAAAGGGCTGGGGATGTAGCTCGGAGTGGGTCCCCGGGTTCATTTCCCACTATGACAAAAAAATTTTTTTTCCTTTGTATATATTTGACGTGTACTTATGCTAGGCATGAAATTCATAATGGGTTTAGTAGTAGCAGTGATGTTCTTTTTGCATTTAGCTTTGAAAATCCATTTCTCATTCCTAATGATTCTTTAGAAATCATCTGTCGCCAGCCAACCGTCCCACATGCAAAGATTGTGTCTGGATTTGGACCCATCTACACTTTTAAAGACTCTATTATGTTTAGCTGCCACAAAGGTTTTACCCTCGAAGGCAGCAGTTTGATCCATTGTGAAGCCGATAACAGCTGGAATCCTTCTCCTCCTGTGTGTAACCCCAGTAAGTATGGAGTCAGCCCAGAAGGAGCTCCAGGCTTGGCGTTCAAAGGTACCCAGAAGCGTGGGCACTTGCTGGCTAGATCGGCTTGAGTCACAGCTGAAGTTGAAATTGAGGTCAATAAGTTCCTCTGTTACTTTTGTTGTAAAGAGTGATTTTAGCATGCTCTGCAGTCTGGAGATCCCCTCCAACGGCCTCCAGGTCCAGCTTCCAGGGCCCGTTCACGCCAGTCCTGCACCCACTGCAGACATGGCGAGTTATATATTCATGTCAAGAATTTTCTGGAAGTTGATAGGACATGCTTTTAGTTTAACAAAGACCTTATAGTTTGGATCAGTATTTTGAAAAGTAAACAATAATATGTCATGAGAGAAAAATATCTTTTTCTAGCTAGCCCAACAGTATTGGATAGGCTGGATATGAATCTGAAAATCTGAAATTATAAACCAATGAGAGCCGTTAAACATAAAGATAAAAGAAGTAATGGTAAGATGGAAAATTACTCCAGGTCGTACTTATATCAAATTGAGAAACATTTATTCAGCCGCTCTGTGGAGATTTGCCACAACCAGTAGAAGGCCGCTGTGTTAGAACTAGGAATTACATTCAGAACCCAGCAGCACTGTTTCATTAGAAAGGTATTTCTGTGGACTCATAAATGGCAGCTCAGTGTCCCCCAGCTCCCTGAGACAGAAGAGTTATTTGGGGTAGGTTTCTAAGCCTGTGAGCACTGTGCATTTGCCAAAGTTCCATGTTGCGAACTGGTGCCAGTAGCCAGCCAGGTGCCTATTCCTCTGCCCAATTTCTGTGACATAGGGAAGTTCCAGGTAAGACAGCTGAAGAATTAAGCTCTCATTTCCTCCACAGCTGCCTACTGCAGGAAGGCTGTTCAGGGGGCCCGCAGCTGAGTGGCCCCTCCATCTTCTTTAGCTTCCAAGAATAGAACTGGGAGGGTAGATGTGAAAAGCAGTGAATAATGGGAGTGTCACTCCCCGTGCTGTGCGGTGGAGGGTGCACGCTCGGAGGCAGGCAGACCCAAACTCACAGCTTGGGTCTGTCTCCTGCTGGAGGCCAAGGCTGTGGGAAGGCAGCACAGAGAGGTCATGGGCCAAGGAGGCAGCAGGACAGAAGGAAGCCTTCTCCAAGCTGTGCGATCCCGGACACGTGTTAGCTTTACAGTTGTACAAGCTCACGCTCTCTCGCTTTTGTCCCACCAAGGCTGTCATGTGCCTCCGCTTATTGCCCATGGACACTATGAAGACGATAAAAGCTACGCATTGTTTAAGTCATTTGTGTATAAATGTGATGAAGGTTACAAACTGGTTGGACAAGAGAAACTCTACTGCAGGGATTTGAGGTGGTCATCCAAACCGCCCCAATGTAAAGGTAATTTAACTTCCCAAACACAAAAGCTCACAGACAGGACTCCTCCTTGACTTCTTCCTCTCAGTCCCAGATTTCAGCTTTCTCAGTTCAGCCCCTCTTCCTGGTTGCTTGTGTATACTTCCAGAAAGAGTCTCAAGACCTCCTATTTTATGAGTACACCCATGTGTCTGTGGAAAATGCTCCAGGACACTGATGCTAGCATGCGTGCAGGCTGTCCTGGGCCAGTTGCAAGCTTCATGGAGTGGCTGCTCAGGGGCATCCCTGGCACAACAGAGATAGTTTGTGCTGAGAGGCTCCCTAATGCCACTCAGTTGTGGGAACTGGGGTAGTCAGGATTGGGTGTGATTTTTACACACATATAGTGATCGCTTCCCTAGATATGATTGTATGAGATTCACTTGACTCTATGCTCCTCATTGCACGCAGAACAAGAAGCAGCACGGAAACTCCACACCTAGAATCTTGCAGCAACTTATTCTGTGAGAGTTACTTTGCTATTGAGGCTCTGGAGTCACATTCATTTTTTAAAAAAAATTTTATCACATTCTTTAAATAAGTTATGACAATGGGCCAGCTTCTTACCCTCCCTATTTATAAAATTTCTCCTCTATAAAATGGGATTAAATGGTGGTACTCATCTCAAAGAACTATTATGAGAGATAACTGAGGTAGTTGTATAAAGTATGTAGGCTATTGTGCTTAATAAAAATATTGATATCAAATAGAAGAAAAGGTATAACAAGAAATACGTAGCTATCTCTCATTCTTATCATTTTAGATTATTATCATGTTTTTTCTTAGGCTTATAAGTTGCCTAAAATATGTTTCCATTTTAGCTCAGTGTCTGAGACCAACGATAGAAAATGGACAGCTGTCTGTGAATAAGCCTCTGTATCTCGAATCTGAAAATGTCACCATCCTCTGTGACTCTGGCTTTGGGGTCCTGGGTTCCCCGACTATCACTTGCTCAGAGAACAGAACCTGGTACCCAGAGGTACCCAAGTGTGACTGGGTAAGTAGACAACTTGGCAATTCTGTGCTGTCAGGCATGAGGATGGTGTCCTGGCCAGGCACAGTGACATGCAATTTGTCAAGAATCATTTCTGGGTCTTCCCTTTTTCTTCTTGAACTACAGGAGCGGGCTGGCAGTGGTTTCCTAGTCTCGTTTGAGTGTGGGGAAAAGCAGCTGCTTAGAGAGCAGAGTCCTACAGACCCGGAGTACTGATGCCTAATTGTTTCTAGAGCACATGACACACAGTTCTGTGGCTGGACGTTCAGCAGAAGTCTCTCCATCAAGCCCGCCTCTGGCGTCTCTTTCAGGTCGTACTCGAAGGCTGTGAACAGGTGCTCGCGGGAAGAAAGCTCATGCAGTGCCTCCCAAGTGCAGCTGATGTGAAGATGGCCCTGGAGTTGTACAAGCTGTCTCTGGAGATTGAACTGCTGCAACGACAGATAGACAAGCCCAAGCCGCCCTCTGGGGAGCTGTAGCTGCGGTGTTTCTGAGACAGGGAGCGGGTGTCTGCCTGGCTTGCTGTCGTCTCCAATTCCGTGTCGACCAACCTGGCAACTCTTCTGTCACACTGCACCTCTGCTCATGACTGGCACCTAGAGAGGGTGACTGGTTAAAGTGTAGTGCTCGGAGACTGTGGAAGCATTGATCATCTGTTCTCACATACTTGCTTCTCTGCATGCGAAGTATACATTTTCCATTAAATTTATGTCTTTGTGCTCATTTAGTGTTCTATAAAGTGAGTGTCTTAAGTGCATGACAAGAAGTTAAGAAATTTATTTTAATGTATGGGCTGCAAAAATACAGGTCACTCTCCTGTGTCTTGGGACTGTCTTTTCCACTCAAGCACGTCTCTCGTATTCTCTGAGTTGAGATGAAATGTCACACACCCCTACAACCTGTCTTTCACCTCACGGAAGGTGTCGGCTGGACCACACCTCCGCTGAGCCCCGGTGCACATTGCCTCCCTCACACCTTCGTGGGTGCCATCGAAGGAGGCGCCTGCCTGTGTGCCTGACCTCACCCCATCCCAGAGAAGAAAGTCAAAGGACCCATGGAAATAAAACCCACATGTCAGCCACTTGGAAATTCCCAAGTCTTCCAAGTCTTTAGCCACCACTTTCCTCAGGATTGAACTAAAATGGCATCAGCAGTTGTTGCAAGCGTGAGGGGGAGGCCAGGAACAATCTCCTGTGTGTCTCTGGGTACTCACTCTGGAAGGTTTTGCGCCATCTTCCAGCCACCATTTCCTCAGACTCCTACTTCCTGAGGAGTGTCTTCTTCGCTCTAATTTCAGCCCTCTTGCTGTCCCTTCTCTGCTTTATACAGAGCTCTGTGAGGAATATGGGTCTCTTTGACCTAGTCCTCTCAGGCACACTGTGAGGAGAACACGGGGTCTCTCTGGCTTACAAAGGGCCGCTGCTCTCACTGTCCAGGGCTCAGTCACGCTCACAGTCCTGTAAGTCGGATGGAGCCCACTCTGCAGCACCTCCTGAGGGGGAGAACCTGGGGTGTTTATCCAGTAGCTTTCCCCCTTACTGATGAAAACGTCAGTCTCCCAAGCCCTAGTGACCTCCCTTGAGTATATGCAGTCATGTGCCTTGTGAGGCCTTAGACATTTTTTGAATTATATGTCCTCTTCTGCTCTGATTGTTTAGATATCTCATGGAGTGCAACTTTCATCCTTTCTACATTATACAGCAAAAATATAATCTCAGAAAGTGGAAATGACTGAGAGAAATATGACTTAGCGTTGGGAACTGTCCTGAAGGTCAGTGGTG
Source organism: Petromus typicus (assembly GCA_004026965.1). Taxonomy (NCBI): domain Eukaryota; kingdom Metazoa; phylum Chordata; class Mammalia; order Rodentia; family Petromuridae; genus Petromus; species Petromus typicus. The sequence goes on along the minus strand of PVIR01014016.1, from coordinate 31,394 downwards.
CAATGACATTGTGATGCTTAAGGCCAGACCACATCAGCCCAGTATCCTCGTGCATTCAGGATTATCCCCGCCCTCTGAGACCTGAGATACTCCCTGGTTCTCTCCGCCTTGTGACTCATCTGATACTTCCTGGGAACCAGCCCAATCAATAATGGCAATGTTTGGGGTCTTTCATCTTTGCTTCCCAGAGCAGCACGGATCAGGCCCAAAGCTCAGCTTCTTTTCTAAGTCTTGTTCCTGTTTGTCTGTCAGGTAATTTGCCTTCTGCTGTCGGGCTCACAGAAGACTAGGACCTCACTGCTGAGGTTCTAGTTACGTCCCCTTTCCCGGTTCCCTAGAGCTCAGAAGAGAATTTATAAGTGAAGGGAGAGCTCGTTCAGCCAGCTGCTCATTGATGGCTAAATGAGAGGTGTGAATCGAATCTAGATATTTTATACTAAGGATTTCAAATAAAGTTTAGAACACACAGAAAAATAATTACCAGTGGCTTCTCAGGGGGAGGGCAAATGTATCTCAACAGGCATCTCGTTAGTAGTAGTACAACTGAAGGAAAGGACCCTGAAATAGACCCAGTTGCCTCTGTGCCTGGCTTCCTCCAGAACTGCTCTGTACTTCCAGCCTCTGGGGGAGCTAAGGGGAGGGTGCTGGGCAGCTCCTTGGGGTTAAAGTGAGATATAACTCCTACTTCCTGTTCCCTCACCCTCTTCTGCTAACTGTAATTCAGACCTTGCTACAAAGCAAGAGAAATGACATCTTCACCTCCTTCCTCCTGAAACCAAGTGTTATCCAAAATAGCTGGATTCATTATTATTTATTTTATGAAAAATATTCATAATTATTTAAAAATAATTATTTTTAAAAACAAAGGTCATTTGTTGGCTGGACCTGGCAGGCAAACTAATCACTGGAGACAGGATGGGGACACTGGGGACACGATGGGGACCCTGGGCCTGCAGACTGATGGAAGTGTGGGAGGTCGCAGCATCCCTGGTGTGCAGCACAAGGAGGCCGGATGTGCAGGGACCTGAGCGCTGCTGCCGGGAAGCAGGTCTTCTGGCTCCACCTTGGGGCCTGTTCTCCGTCCCTGTCCCTTGATCTCTTCCCTGGACCTATGAAGTCAGCAGTTGTGCTCTCCAAGCTCTCCGCCACGATGCACTTCTAGGGGATATCTGACCTTGGACTGAAGCTGGAGGAGCCTTTCCTCCTCTTGTTTCTCGGGTGTTTGGTCCTAACGCTGAAGGCTGAACAGCACTCTGTGAAGGAGGGGCTCTGGTATCACCATCTGGATCACTGTTGGCCAGACCAGATTTAATCTGAGGATGGTCTACCGTTGTTTGACCTCCCTTTACAGAGGTGGCCCTTCAACTTTGCCCATTCTGATGACTTAGGAGGCCACGCTTGAAGGTTTTCACTCTTCAACAAAAACAATGGGGCGACAGGACGAAGGGGTCACTGTCTACTCCTCTTCACTTCCATCTCTATGTTTTTTGCAACATTTTTCCTCGGTATCTGAAGGAGATTGAATGTTTGGGTGCCTAGTCTGAGGGTACTCAAATGGAAAATGGTTGAATATTCACATATAACTTACACATGCCTTTCCACACACTTTAAACCATCTTTGGATCACTTCTAATTCTTACACAGTGTAAATCTTATGTAAACAGTTGTTATGTTTTGTGACAGCTGATGAAAGAAAACAAGTCTTACCTATTCAATACAGGCACATGCATGACAGGTCCAACTACTCTGTGCACCACTTAGAAGTTGACTGGATCCACAAATTTTGTGTGTGTGTGTGTGTGTGTGTGTGTGTGTGTGTGGTAGGTCAGGGGGGTCATCTTCCTTACTGCCTTTTACAGACAAGGAGAGGCAAAGGAGAAGATAAACACAGTGACCATAAAATTTGAAGATCAGCTAAGGAGAAGGAGGAGACTAACTACATGTGGCAGCTTTTATTGTTTTGTTTTGTTTCTCTTGCAGCTAAGCATTTGCAGTGATGTCAGTCTGTGTTTACTCCCACTCAGCCCCCAGCCATTAGGTGCCCATCTCAGTGACAGAACCTGAGGTTCCAGTAGAACATTTGCTTGAAAGGAGAGAATATTAAGGGAAATACTGTTCTAGGGAGGGGCTAGGAATGCCAGCCATCACAGGGGCTTGGAAAACCAAGGCAACACTCCAGAGCCTTCTCCTGCCTGCTCAGATACTGCAGGTCTCTGCAGGTTGGTGATGAACTAGTGGTGATACTCAGATGCTCCTGGGGTAACATTAGTGTTTGTCACTTTGAAGAGTACAGAATCCGAAGGATAAGAGAGAGAAATACTCAAATATCTACTCAACAGAGATCTTCTCAGCATCATTATTAATATATGAGTTATATGACATGGAGACTATATATTGCTCACCGAAGAGTTAGTTTAACTTATGAGTAGGGAACTAACAGTGTTCACCAATGAAGTAAGTCATATATTAGGTTAGAAGCATATGTTACTTTTACGTCTCCAGAAATGCAAACGTGTTGGTTGATGTTCTTGTCCACCTCTAATTTCAGGGAGTAGGAGTGGGAAGTAAACCAGGTTTCCGAGGACAGAGAGAGAGAGAGAAGGAGAGGGTAAGACAGAGACAGAGACAGACAGAGCTAGAAAAAAAGAAAAGGAGACAGAGAATCTGGAGAGTGTGACCCGGAAGACCTGGCCTTGTGCTGTCGCTCTCTGGACACGTATGAAATCAGTCAGCAGCACCGATGTGAGGAGAAGGCTGCAGGCACATGAGTGTAGTATGAGTTCTTTTTTTTTTTTTTTAGGTTTTTTGAGACAGGGTCTCGCTTTGTGGTTCAGGCTGGCTCTGAGCTCAGCCTCAAACTCACATCACAATCCTGCCTCTGCCTCCCGAGTGCTGGGATTACAGGCGTGAGCCACCACGCCCGGCACTGTGGTATGTGGTACTGGTTGCTGCTGGGCGTGAGTCTCCACACCCAGTATTGTTATGTGGTTACCGGGGACTCGAACCTGGGTCCTTGCGCTTGCGAGACAGGCGCCGGAACCACTGAGCTAACTCCCCGGCCCAATGAGTTCTTGCTTGGTGGATGAGAGGAGCCCCTGCTTTTGAAGTGAGGAGTTCCTCACACTTCATTCTCTACTTCGCATGCAGAGTGGACTGGGACAGCTGGGTAAGGATGGTAGGAAGCCCATCTTGCTCGAGTGGATTAGCCGGCCATTTGTAAAACTAGGACAGACTATAGTAAAAATCACAGCAGACTACCAAAGGGCTTAGAGTGATAGGGGGCATTGTGTGTTTCATTACTTTCATATGTCACTTTGGGATTTAGGTATTTCTTGTCATAATTTGTGAGGATTTTTCTCATATAGGAGATAAGAAAGACTTTATAGGAATCTGACTTTGAAAAAATATCTGATTAATGAATGACTAGACCCAAGAAACCTAAAAGTAAGTGTAAGTTTTCATTTTTTCCTTTATTTTCTTTTACTTTTTGTGGCTAACCCCGTATTTTGTCAGGATTGCTGCTTCTGCTGACGGTTGCCATGTGAATGAGTAGAGGCAGGTGGACAGGGTCTTCAGGATCCTGGACGCTGCAGGTGTACCTCTAGCGCTCGTCCTGCGCCTCAGGGTTTTCCTGCTTTTCTTACGCTTGTTCCCTCGGTGTATCTCCTTACTCAGCTCCTCTCACAGGCTTCCTGGCCAGCTGCAGTGGTGCCCTTCGTCAGCCTCCCTGTGTCCTCTCTCTGGCTCCTCCCACCTGTCACAATCTTACTCAAAATAAACACATTTGTAAATGAAAGCGACTCTCCAGTTTCTAATCCCTAACTCCTAATCCTGGCCCCCAAACCCAATTCAAACTGCTTGGAATCTGCCTATTGTAAATAATCACCTCCCTTCCAGCATTCCTTACCTGCCGAGAAACCTGCATTGCTCATGATTGCCTCCCAGAAGCAGCTAACTTCTCACTAACGCAGACACACTGGGTTCTTGCTTTGGATACAACTTGGCCTTGTTAATACTCCAGACTTCGCCGAATGCCCACCACAAGCCCAGGCCACCTCTTCCGGTGGAATTAAGTGGCTCCAGAGATGACAGTTTAAGCAGCTGTATGTTGTATATACTTGTACGTAATGCTTTTTCCTTACATAGTTGATTGTAATTTCTTTGAAGATGGTTCCCATGTGACTTTTTCTCTATTACTTTACGACAAGTAGGAATTCAAGTCTGTTTATCCAGCTGATTTCTTTCAGCAGAAACATATTGAAGAGGCATCAGGTCATGTGCTCACCAGGACCTGCAGGACGTGTGCTCCCCAACAGCTCCTCCGTCCCCAGAAAGGGGAAACTGGAAGCCAGAATGTTTCCCAGGCTGCAGACAACCTCGGATTCAGTTCTGCTCCAAATTATTTTGTTAGCTGCTCTGCTGACTCTTGTGGCTGGTGAGTAGCAGGGAGATAGTCTGGGAGGCACATAGCACAATGAATTCATCACAAGCCCTTCTTTAAGAGATGTCTAACATTCACATTTTAGAGATATTTGACAATCAGTAATTTAAGGACATTTGGTACAAGCTCTTAAAAGGCTGTTTCATAAATACTCTTGATGCCCCTATTTAGAATTTCCTCTCAAGGCACCTGCAACAATCCAACTGCATTGAAATCAATATTTTTTTTGAGACAGGGTCTCACTTTTGTAGTTTAGACTGGCCCTGAACTCAGCCTTGAACTCACAGCAATCCTCCTGCCTCTGCTCCCAAGTGCTGGGATTGCAGATGTGAGCCACCATGCCCGGCACTGTGGTTTATGGGTCTGATTACTGGTGGGTGTGAGTCTCCATGCCTGGCATTGTTGTAGTAGTTACTGGGGATCGAACCTAGGCTCTTGCAAGACAGGTGCTGGAACAACTAAGCTAAATCCCCAGCCCTGAAATCATTATCTGTAGACCTGACCATAAAAAACCATTCTTGCTTATGTGTCCAAGTGTAGGGTGGATGTTGATAATTCTGCTGGGGCCTCTAGAAGGAAATTTAAAACTTCATTTCTTGCAGAAAAATAGATTTATTTTCCAAGCCTTTGATGTATTCTTCACATTGTGATGCTTTTTGAAAAACATTTTCATGTTTGAGTAAGCAGTCTAGTTAAAATCCAGGGCCAGGGATGTAGCTCAGTGGCACTGGTCCTGCCTCACAAGGGCAAGGTCCTGAGTTTGACCCTTGGTACTGGGAAAAAAACTAATTGAAATTTTAAAAAATCAAAGAGTACATAGTCAAAATAAGCCCTTCTCATCTTGAATTCCAGATACAACTAGTCATGATATTCCTAATAAAAGATGTGTTTTTACTGAGGCTAGAAAGAGTGAGAAATGGGCTGGCACAGATGACGGTATTGTGAGTGGGCAGGCAAATGCCAGCACTCCGAGAGAACATTGTACTAGACGCTCTGCACCCATTTTGACAAATTACCATCTACTTGAGAAAAGATGGAGATAGTGTCACTGCTATTCTCCCTCACCAGTAGCATCACATCTTACTGATCGCTTACAGGGTTCCCCCATCTCTGGGGCCACAGGGGTCATGATGAGAGAATGTGGCCTCTGCCCCCAAAGTCTACCTGCCCGTTACTCAGACGCAACTCCGTGTATTCTTGTGGTTTCTGCATCCAGGTGACTGTGGCCCTCCGCCCATTCTGCCATTCGCGTCCCCAGCCCTGCAGTCGTATGAGACAAACTTCAAAACTGGAATCGCTCTGATGTACCGCTGCCACCGTGGCTACAGGAAGGTCAACTCCAGTCACGTTGTCTGCGACATTAATGGACTGTGGATCTATGAAGTCTTTTGTGCCAGTAACTGTCACATTTATTCTTCTCAGTCATGTTTTATTTTCCCAGAGAAGTGTTGTGAGAACGTCACACATTTCTTCATCCATAGAAAAATCTTTGAGCAAATAGTCTTGAAAATTAATGTCACCTCTACTATTTGAGAAAGTTAGTTGGGAGTACACCATGTAATATTTTTCCAACACAAAGGTGATAGAATCTATTTTCTTTTTTTCTCTATTTTTTCTGACCAAGGACAGACATAACTGAGAGCATAAACTTATGTGAAGATCTGGTCAAAATACCACATCCTGTCTTATCCCAATGGTTTAACCAAACAAATGAAATTAGATATTTTTTTTCTTTTTTCAAAAACATGTCAGGAAAATGGATCACTGCTTTTATTTTTCTTCACAGTAAAAATTAAGTTAGAATCAGAAATGTGCACTGAATAATACTTCTGGATCAATGTGGGAGTTAATTAATCAGACTTTCCCCCAGTGTTATGCCTTGTGATTATTGGTAGCCATTAATCACCAGCCTGATTCCCTTTCAGAGAAGCAGTGTAGACACCCAGGAGAGTTAGCCAATGGGAAAGTGGAAATTATAACCGATCTGCTCTTTGGCTCAACCATAGCGTTCCGCTGCTCAAAGGGGTGAGTATATGGAAAATCAGAAAATTACTTTTGTAGTTAATTGTTATATTCAATGTTAGGATAAAATTGTGTCCAGGCATGGTAGCTCACATGACCCTTTACTCCTAGAACTCTGAGAGGCTGAGTCAGGAGGATTGCAAGTGTGAGCTTACTCTGAGTAACAACTTAGAGAAATGCTGCTTCAAAATAAAAAATTTTTAAAAACCTAAAAAATAATAGGAGGTATAGGACAGGGCAAAGGCCCTTCTATTCAATCCTATGCGATGAAAAAAAAAAATTAAAACCCGGGCCGGGGAGTTAGCTCAGTGGTTCCGGCGCCTGTCTCGCAAGCGCAAGGACCCGGGTTCGATTCCCTGGTAACCACATAACAATACTGGGTGTGGAGACCCGCACCCATTAGCAACCAGTACCACATACCACAGTGCCGGGCGTGGTGGCTCACGCCTGTAATCCCAGCACTCGGGAGGCAGAGGCAGGAGGATTGTGATGTGAGTTGGAGGCTGAGCTCAGGGCCAGCCTGAACCACAAAGCGAGACCCTGTCTCCAAAAAAAACCTAAAAAAAAAAAAAAAAAATTAAAACCCGATATTAATGTACACATAAGAGTTCTTGTTTCCCCTGAATTCACATTCATCTAGTTCTCTTCTTTCTGTGACAGGAAGTGACTTTAGTTTTGATTTATCATCGTAGCAAAACGAGTTAACATGACTGAGCACAAATATTTTTATCAATATCCCTTCTTTTACCTAGAAGATATCTGATCACATATCTTGTTTTGAATTTTCCTTATATTTTGTTTCTCTTGACAAAATTGCTATGACCGAGTGCTCCTCAAACTTATATTTTAATGTCCAATGTAATTGTATTTGGAGGAGGGGTCAGGAGGTGACCACCGGTCGTGGGGGTGGAGCCCTCATCCCCATCAGGACTTCCTGGTGTTTAAAGCAGGTATCTGAGAAAGTCAGCTTCCTGGGCATGGGAGGCCACAGGGAGAGGACAGCCATCAGAAAACCAAGAAGAAATCTCACACCAGAGCCAACCAACCAGTACCCTTCTCTCAAACTTTCAGTCCCCAGAACTGTGACGATGAAGTTTCTTGCTTAGCCCATGAAGCCCATCACACTTTGTTAGAGGAGCCAGAAGCAAGGCAAATGCAACTCAGGGTCTTGGGCTTTGTGCACCAGGTGTCCGTTCATCCTGGGTGTTGATGGGGATTCTCAGTTTCCCATTGCTGCACAAATATCCGATTCGTTCTCTCTCTCTCTCTCTCTGTCTCTCTCTCTCTCTCTCTCTCTTCTGATGTTAACATTTTATAAAATCTGGGTTTATATGGCATCTATTTCCTTTATTTTATTGTCCCCTGGACTTGGCCTGGGTGGGTTAGAGATAAAATTTGATCGGAAATGAATGAAATTTGGTTAAAAATACAATATGAGGGATCGATGAAAGAAAAGTGGCTATTTGAAAAGATGCACAGGACCGATAAGCCCTGCCAAGCTAGCCCAAAGAAAGAGGAGATCCACAGCAATGTAGATACCAGAAAGGGCAATATTACTTGTAATATCACTGAAATTCAGTGGATTATTAGTAACTATTTTGAAAATTTATATTCTATCAATTTAAAAATTAGTAAAAATCGATACATTTCTAGGTGTATATGACTTACCACACTTGCCCCCAGTGCATATAAAATAAACAGATGCATTAACAAGCAATAAGATTGAGGCAGTACCAAAATACCTCCAAACAAAGAAAAGCCTGGGGACCCGTTGGATTTCCTGCAGAATTTTATCAGCTCTTGAAAGAACTGTTGCCCCTCAAATTGTTCTCTGATATAGAAGGGAAGGAGCATTGCTAACACGTTCTACAGCACAACATGGGGCTGACATCACCCGAAAAGAGAGCAGTAGAGCAAAATTCTTGATGGACAGAGATAAAAATTCCTTAAGACTTTTATGTTGTGCATCCCAAAGAGACAAGGTGTAGACAGATTTTACCTCAGTTAGAGCTGTTTATGATAAACTGATGACATCGCAATCAACGTCTTACAGAATGCTCACAACTCAAAAGGGCTTCTTCTAAAAATCCCTAATGAGACAAAGATGTCCACTTTCAGCACTTCTGGTCAATAGAATGTTTGACATTTCAGCAAGAGCAATAGAAAAAAACTAAAGGGGATACAAATAGGAAAAGGAGTTAAATAATTCCTATTTGCTGGTATCTTTTAATGTGGCAGATGCTAAAATGCCAGCAGATCAGACCTGATTAATAAGTTCAATAAAGTGGCTGGTTATAAAACTAATATAAAAATCTATAGTTTTTAAAAAATATACTCCAATAATGAACCTGCTGAGAAAGAAATCACAAAAGTAATTCCAATCTCAATAGGTCAAAATATACTGAACCTATGAATAAATATAAACAAGATGGTGAAAGAGCTCTCCAATGAAAATTATGGAATAATGAAAGAAATGGCAGAAGACTTTGAAAGATGGAGTGTACCCTGTTTCAAAATATATTACAAAGTCCTAGTAACAAAAACAGCCTGATACTGACACAACGCTAGACAGGTAGACCATGGAATAGAGGGTAAAGAAAGAAACTTATGCAACTGTAGCCATCCAATTCCAGAATGAAGAGGCAAAAAATATGCTGGAAGAAAGACAGCCTTTTTTGTAAATAGTGATGGGAAAACTGGAGATATATATATGTATATATATAGATATATAGATATATAGATATATAGATATATAGATATATATTTGATCTTTATCTCTCACCCTGTACAAAAACCATTTCAAAATGGACCCAAGATCTGAGTATAATACCTGAAACTTTGAAACTCTGAGAAGAAAATGTAAGGCAAAAGTGAAATCCTAGGTGCAGACAAAAATTTCTGAACGGGACTACGGTAACATAGGAAATAATAGCAGGAATCAACAAGTGGGATGACATCGAATTTTAAAAATTTATGTTCAGAAAATGAGGCAAACAGCATAGAAAGAGACAACTGAAGAATAGTCAACGATCTTTTCCAGACACTACTCCGTAGAGAGCTAATATCTAAATTATAAAATGAGCCTCCATGTTAACACCAAAACCTCTGAGTAGCCTAGTCATTACATGGGTCAATGAACTGAGCACTTTTCTTTAATGAAGTATACAAATGACCAATCAATGAAGGGGAAAAATTTCCCATCAGGGAAATGCAAGCCAGAACTGCCCTGAGATTCCATTTCTACCCTCTCACAATAGCCATGATGGAGGAAGCAAAAGACAATAAATGCTGGGAAGGGGAAGAGTAACTTTTGTGTACTGTTGCTGAGAAATTAGTACAGATATTGTAGAAAATTAGGTTCGTCGAAAAAGAAAGCCTTAATGTAGAGCTCCACTTTGATTCAGCTCTACTTCCCTTTGGTAGGTATGTTCCCCAAGGGATTAAAGTAAGCGTGGTGCAGAAATACTTGAATCCTCCTGTTTTGTGAAGTGTAATTCTCAACCGATGAGTAAAGAAAACGTTTCATATACACACAATATATACTGTTCAGCAGTGAAGAAAAAAGAAGTAGTGTTGCTTGCAGGAAAATAAGAGGAATCGTGATAAGTGAAATTAGCCAGGGCCAGGACATTAACTTGTGCACGCTTCATCTCATGTACAGCAAAGTGGGAAAGAGGTGGCGTGAAAGTTCGTGGGAGCCTTTTAAAGAAGATACAGGAGACGGGGAGAGGAGAGAGGAAAAGAGAGGGAGGCCTGAATGGGGGGCTCCCAGTATCTACACGCATGTACAAGTGCGCTGGAGCGAAACCCGCTCAGGTGCGAATGAATGAAGAATGCAAATGTTCCATTTGTTGAAAATGTGGCGAGTGGGCGTTCCCTACGAGATGAATTCCAGTGAAATGTCTGACCCGCCCTTTCAGGTATAACCTAATTGGCTCAGCCAGTAGTCAGTGTGAGAGCCGAGGCAAAGCCGTGGACTGGAGCGACCCCCTCCCTGAATGTGTGAGTAAGTAGTCTTTTCTGCTCTTCACCCAACCTTTAGTAGCTCAGCACCTCTGCGCGTCTCCACCACCACCTGGGTCCTGCTCGGAAGTGGCAGGAATTCTAGGTGTGCAGCGATGCCCTCTTTATCTCTTCCTTTCTCCTCACTCCTTCTCTCCAGTTGTCAAGTGTGACCCCCCTCCGGACATCAGCAATGGCAAACACAGCGGCGGAGAAGAAGACCTCTACACATACGGGTCCTCAGTCACCTACGTCTGCGACCCGAACTACACACTCTTAGGCAACGCCTCCATTTCCTGTATGGTGAATAGAACAGTGGGTTTCTGGAGCCCAAGCCCTCCAGTCTGCAAAAGTAAGTGACAATGATGAATTTGAAGTGTTTGTACTCCTCAGTTCAAGGGAAAAAGGCAGATATATTTACTGGCATACATGGAATGATAGGCAAATTTGGCAATGTGACAAGAATCAATTTCTTTGTTCAATTCATCTTATTACATGTTGTATTAGGATAGCAGGTCATGCCGTGCTAATCACCCACAGCAAGCTCTCCTTGGTTTGTATAGCAAAAGGATTTTTTTTCCTTTTCCCATTTTCTTTTTTAAAATTTGATTTTATTAGTACATTTTATATATACATTATGATCACACTCAACATTGAGAGTTTGTAACAGTACAAGATACCCCTTGATTCTCATTTTTTCCCATTTCCCTGCCCTGCCTAAACCCCTACCTCCTACATAAGCTTTGTTTCTTTTTTTAACTATCGAGTTTCTCTTTCCCTTCTTTACTTTCCCCTTGCCCCTTTCCCTTTTCCTTTTGAACATTTTCCTTCTATTTCACAAGACCTACCATACATTCTGGAGCTCATTTATACCTTCAGTTTCTCCTACCAGAGAAATGATACAGTATTTACACATCTGTGCCCTATTCATTTCACTTATGGGTGTCCTCAAGGCACATCCATTTGAGTATAAATGACTCAAACTTGTCATTCTTGATGATTAATACTTTATTTTACTTTTTAAAAACTCTACATCTTCTTTAGCCAGTTTCCTGTTGATGGGCATCTCAGGGTCCCAGCTATTGACTCCATCTGTAGCAAAAGGATGCTCAAGCTCCTTCCCAGCGTGCTGCTAGAGTAGTCCAGGGAGTGCTAACCAGTGTCGATTAACCGGAACCGTTAGAGGGGATGGCACGATGAGGGGAAATCCCTGGCTCTTAAACTCTTTAATCTGGAAGGGACACATGTCATCGTTGTGATGGCCTTTATTTATGTATGTATGTATTTATTTATTTTTTAATTTTTTTAATATTTTAAATCTTTATTGGTACATTATGAATACACATCATCATCACATTTAACTGAACATTGAGGGTTTGAACCAGAATATGACACGACTTGATTCTCATTTTTTCCCTTTTCCCCCTGCCCTGCAGCCCCCCACCCCTTATATACATAATTTGCTTCCTTTTTTCTTTATTATTACTACATTCATTTTCCCCTCGTTATTTACCCCTATACTCTCTTCCATTTTAAGTATTTTCTATTTCACAATATCAACTATACATACTACAAATCATTTACGACTTCATTTTCTCATGTCAGAGAAAAGATACGATATTTACACATCTGTGACCTGTTTATTTCGCTTATGAGGACATCCTCAATGTCCATCCATTTGAATATGAATACTCAATCATATCATTTTTAATGGCAGAGTAATAATCCATTCTATAAAAGAACCACATCTTCTTTATCCAGTCTCCAATTGATGGACATTTGTATTTATTTATTTTTGAGACAGGTTCTCGCCATTTCTTTTTGTTTGTTTGGTTTGTTTGTTTGTTTGTTTTTTTAATTATCTTTATTGGTACATTAAATATACACATCATGATTGCACTCCATAATGGGGATTTGTACCAGTATAAGACACAACTTAATTCTCATTTTTTCCCATAGCCCCACCCACCCTACCACCCCCCCATATATATAAAATTTGTTTCCTTACTTTTTTGTTACAATCTC
>PVIR01014016.1:0-18804 GCA_004026965.1 Petromus typicus | reverse complement strand
GTATCTATCTGTGATCTATTTATTTCACTTATGAGGATATCCTCAAGGTATGTCCATTTTTTTTTTTTTTGAGACAGGGTCTTGCTTTGTAGTTCAGGCTGGCCCAGAGCTCAGCCCCAAACTCACATCACAGCAATCCTCCTGCCTCTGCCTCCCGAGTGCTGGGATTACAGGCGCGAGCCACCACGCCCGGCACTGTGGTATGTGGTACTGGTTGCTGCTGGGCGTGAGTCTCCACACCCAGTATTGTATGTGGTTAACCGGGGATCGAACCCAGGTCCTTGCTCTTGCAAGACAGGCGCCAGAACCACTGAGCCAAATCCCTGGCCCAAGAGACAGGTTCTCACTTTGTAGTTGAGGCTTTCCCTAAATTCACTCTGTAGCTCAGACTAGCCTCAAACTCACAGCAATCATCCTGCCTCTGCCTTTCGAGTGCTGGGATTACCAGCATGAGCCACCACGCCCAGCACTGATATCTGGTACCAAGGGTTGAACTCAGGACCTTGCACTTGCCAGGCAGACACAGGAACCACTGAGCTAAATCCCCATTTCCCACGATAGTTTTTGGAGGATTGTGAATTCCTGGCTTCTGGGTTTAGATCTCGCCCTTTTTTGTTGAAGACAAAATTGGAGGACTTCATCTATAATGACCCACATGATGGGTCTTCAGTTTCCAGAGCTCTCTACGGAATGAAAGAATGTATCAAACTCTATGTAAAACGTCTCTTTTGTACCCACCTGGCATGAACCCAAGTTTTCTTGGGGGTTTACTGACACTGCTGGTCACATCTTTATTGCTGTTCCTCTTTTATACTGAGATGGTTTTCTGTGCTTCTTTAGAAATCATCTATCATCACCCACATATTCCAAAGGGAATATTTCTCAGTGGACTTGAACCCTTCCACACTTACAAAGACACTCTTGTGATTGGCTGCAAAGGCTTCATCCTCAGGGGCAGCAGTGTGATCCACTGTGAGGCTAAGAGCAGGTGGGACCCTTCCGTGCCCATCTGTGGGCCATGAGCCGGAAGTTCACCTGAAAAGACACGAGCATGGCAGAGGCACGGTCACAGGCACGAGCCCACTTTCATGCCAGTAATTGTTAAATGTGTACTTTCCCCAGTTTCTGGTTAGAAACAAGATGGCCAGCAAGCTTTTAGCACAATTTGAAAGCTTTTGTGCATATCATATGCTTGTCACACCAGTGATTTTGTTGATCTTGTAGACTATATATTTATTATAGAAGTTTTCACGTAGGTGTCGGTAAAGTCCCTCATCCTAACAAAATGCACAAAGTATCAGTATTTGTGGAAAGATGGAAGTAAAATTCTTTTTTAGAGAGTTCTCTTTCAAATTTCTATTTCTTTTTTTAAGGTTTTTGAGACAGGGTCTCGCTTTGTGGTTCAGGCTGGCCCTGAGCTCAGCCTCCAACTCACATCACAGCAATCCTCCTGCCTCTGCCTCCCGAGTGCTGGGATGACAGGCGTGAGCCACCACGCCTGGCACTGTGGTATGTGGTACTGATTGCTGCTGGGTGTGAGTCTCCACCCCCAGTATTGTATGTGGTTACCGGGGATCGAACCTGGGTCCTTGCACTTGCAAGACAGGCACCGGAACCACTGAGCTAACTCCCTGGCCCCTCAAGTTTTTATTTCAGTCACTCTTGTCTCTATGAGCCAACATTTGACACTGTAAATACAGTGTCACTTCTGATCTTAATCATACTCACTGTTAATAATTTAAACCTTCCTACACACTAAACACTGAGTTTTACATTAATTAAATCATATAATATTTACAACACTAGGAGAGAGCTATTGTCTTTTTCACAACAGAAACATTAAGTAACTATCATAAGTTCACACAGAAAACCTATTCCCTTCAGTCATGACAAGAACTTAGGTATTATTTGTAATGATAAAGTTTCATAAGCGAGTAACTTGATAGATATGTGCTCCCTCTCAATCTACACAACCATTGGCATCGACTGAGTAGACAGAAAAATGAGTCTGAAGGCCAATATGCAAACGTACAAGGGGCTTTGCTAGAGGCCAGTTCTGCAGTTCCGGGGCGGTGCGTAATGTCGAGGAGAATGTCTTATTTTAATTCCCCAACAAGGACATCTGAAAGTTAGTTTCATCCTGGAGCAGTGGTCCTCAGGCCTCCCCTGGAGATGGGCTGTACTCTGTGCAGTGAGAGGGAAGCAGAACTAAGTTGGCGTGTGGTTGGACCAACACACAAAACGGGCTGCTGCCTGCACCATGCCCGTCCTCATGACGCCTCCCCTGAGCCACAGGAGCTTAGGGCTCCATGATGTGCAGGGCGGTGAGGTGCAGAGTCTCCTGGGTATCCTCAGTTTGTCTGGTTGCTTGCTGAATCAATACAATGTCCTTTTTTGTACAAGTGTCACAGGTGGCTCTGCCAGTTCTAGTAACAGTTTTCTTTCTCTTCTCGCTCTCCTACATTCAGATGGCTGTGTGGACTTACCAGACACCCCCTTTATTTCCTGGGACAAAAGTCTGTTTTCCCTAAGGAATCAAGAAATCTTTGAGGTTGGGACCCAGGTGAAATATCAGTGCAAGGACGGCTACCGACTAATTCTTAATGAGCCTCAGACTATCACTTGTCTGGAAAATTTGACCTGGGCAGTTTCCAAAGGCTGTGAAAGTAAGACAATTTGAACTTTTTTTGGATGGTGCTGGTGAGGGATATGTGTTTGTGTCTATCTTTTCTTCTATTGAAAATGTTGAGCATTACCCTTGAGTTTTTCTGGGACTTGCTTCATGGCATAGTGCATAATAATTTTGAAAATCTACAGTGTGCACTAGAAAATATGGATATTTTGCAATTATTGATTTCAATATTTCATATATGTCAGTTAGGTACAATCTATTTTGGTAATGTTTCAATCTGTGCCTTTATTTTTACTGACAATTTGTACTAATATTTGTAGAGAATGGCATTTCATTATGATTGTGTTACCTTTTAGCTTATTCAAACCATTTTTTTATTTTATACTTTGTGACACTTTTAGAAGCAGACAAGTTTAGAAATGTATATTTTACTAATGATTTTAACCTTTAATGACTACAAAATGATTATTACTATGATTATTTTATCTTTAAATTCTTCTTTGATGTTAATGTATAGGTCAGTCTTATTGAGTTTATGTTTTCAGGGTTTATTGTTTTTAGTCTCTTAATTTTTAACTTTATGTAACTTTATGTTTTTGGTGTGTCCTGAAGAGGAAATAGATATTTAAACATTGTTTCAAAATGTCATGGTTTCTTTGGAGCATTTGGTATGTGACGTTAACGTAATTTTTAGTATATTTGAATGTCTACCTACTGTTTTACTGTTTACTATGTTTCTTGCCTTTTTAACTCATCCCTTTTTCTTGCTTGCTTTTTCATTCTTCCGTTTTCACCCAGCATTTGCTTGTCGTTTGTAGACTTCCCACTTTTTTGATGTTCTTTGCCCTGACATACCTTTGTCTCTTCCAGGCAATTAAACTTCTAGAAATCTTTACTATGGTTTTCTTCTGTTTCACTGGCATGCTTTTATGGTCTTCACTTTTATGTCTTCACTGCGTTTTACCTGTTTCTACCTTGTGTCGTTCTCTCTCGCTTTCTGGCTTCCCCGCTCTGCCATTTCCCTTTGCCTGAGGCCTCTGCTTTGCCCTGACAGTCGGCTGATGATCAACATCTCTTTTTGCTTTTCTCATCGTGCCCTTATTTTGCCTTCATATTTGGAAATCTACTTGATGGATACCGAAGTCTGGAGAAGCAGCTGTTTCCACTTTACAGTGTTCTGTCTTTGATTGCTTCTGCCTGGTCTCGCGGAAGTTCACACTGACCCCGCGGAAGTTCACACTGACCCCTCCAAAGTTATCTATGTCTCCTGACTGCTCTCAAGATGTGCTCTTAATTTCTGTTTCAGGATTTTAGTCTGAGTTTTAAAAATACATATATATATATATATATATATATATATATATATTTCTATGATAAATTATTGAAATATTCTCTGTTTTCTTGAAGTTCATTGAATTTGCTTAACACATTCACCACATAGCTATAGTTTGCATTTCCTGCTTCGGGGCAGCTCTGATTTGAATCTGTCTGTCCTGCCGGCTTGAAGCCCTGGTGGTGCATGCACGGCTGTCCCACCAGGTGGCTTGTACCACTTCTTGGGGATCTTTGGTTACGACAATGCCAAGAAATGTGATGATTTAAAGACTAGATGTCATCATACTACAATTTCTTAAGGCAAATGTTAAATTGGTATAAAAATTGTAGTACAACTAACTTGTGGCACAGGAGTGGTAAATACATGTTATGTATACCAGCAATAGGGTACTTGTAAGATTTCCATGTTAAAATTTAGCAAATTAACTACTGACAAACTATTAACCCATGAAGAAATGCCAGAAGGACAAATTGCTTGAAGGTAAATTTGTTGATTACTGGTACAGTTTTTAAAAAATTGTTAATAATAGTATTACAGATATTTCTTACTTGATGATCAAATTATCTTCAATTAAGTTACTAAATGAATTGGTCACTGTGGAGAATTTTATATATATTTGCACATTATAATATTCAGAACAAAGAAATAGTCAAATGAAATTTCAATTTGACTTTACTTTTATTTGTAAAGCTTCTACATGCAGTGCTATACTGTATAACAGAACATAAAGTGATAGTATTGTACTGTGTAGCATAATCAGCAAAAATTACAGTACTCTATAAACTAAGAAGAAAGACAAGATGTAAAGCTGTCCAAAAAAAAAAAAAAAAAAAAAAGATGGCTGTAAGCCCAGTCCTAAGTCTGAGCAGTTACTAATTAGGTGTTAAACAAGGAATATCTGTAATTAATATTTATATTTAGACAGTGATAATTCAAATTCAAGTCACTAACTACGTTTAGTCTATTTATAGGCTTTTTATTAATTTCGTTAGTAAGAAGACTAACAGAATGACTGGATCCATTGGTAGCACCAACAGTACAAGCTGCCCCATGGAACAGTCATGCTTATACCACAGGTGGTTCAAGTTGGCAGGAGCAAGCTGAACAACTATTTTAAGTTCTCTGAGATATGTACTTATCACTTAATGCTCTATTTCTGGTGCCTCGTTTTGTCCTTGAAGGGAGTTAGGGTTCCCTGAAATCTCCTGATGCTCTTTGGTGTGTGACAGTGTTTGCACATTAAAGGGTTAGTTACCTATTCCAGTCATTGCAATCTTGATTTTTTTTTATGCCTGTCTATCCAGAGATTTTAATCAGCATCTTTATTATGTTCTCTGAGCCTGTGGTCACTGCTGCTCTTTCAGTCCTGTTTGGGACCCTCAGTGTAGGTGTGTTTTTCAGAGAGGTTAAAGGGAGTCGCTAAAGAGAATAATCCAACCCTGCTAAGCCATTAAGACTTTGCCTGGGGCTAGAATCTTTGTCCACAATCACTTACCTCTACTCACGTGCTACAGCACTCAGTTTGAGGTGGGCCATCCTATGTCTCCATGGCCAATAGCTATTGTATCTCTGCTGGAGTCTACTGCCCACCAAGGCCAGCATAGCGTGGGGAAAACCAAGGCTGTTCTTGCTGTGGCTCATTGCCTGCTATTATCTACTTGTGGCCAGATAGCACTGTAACATTCCAGAGACGCCACGTCCCAGGATGCGAGTCCGCCCATCCTTCTTGGTTACCTTTCTCAATGCTGAGACACAAACCCTGACTTCTACAATCTGAGGAAGAAGTTTATATTGGCTCATGTTTCCGTCTACGGTCAGCTGGCTCCCAGGCAGCGTGGCACGGCAGAAGTGCATGGTGGACAAGAACTGCTTGTGACATGGTGACCGGGAAACAGAGATCAAGGCAGGAGTTGGGGAGAGAAAAACCCTTCATTCACAGTGACCCACCTCTTCCAACCAGACCCCGCCTCCTAATAGCAAGTCAGGTATAAACTTGTCAGGAGCAAATCCCCCGGCAATCACTGGAGGCCTGTGATCTCATCACCTCCACAAAGCCCTACTCATGAACAGGTAGCTTGGCCAACCAAGGCTGGTTCTGAGCTCGGCCACCCTGGAAGCACACCGTTGAACACTCACAGCTTCGAGGACCTGGGGAGTGCCCAGGCCCACACTGTAGCAGGCAGCAGAGTGAGCCAGAATGTGAGTCTGTCCCCTTAGGCTGGGTCTTCGTGCGGCTCCAGAGGCTCTGGTGTGAGCACGGATCACGGTGGTGGCCACAGGCTCTTCCCATCCGAACCTCAGTGTGGCAGGCACGACACTAGGCTCCAAGACTGAGGCCGCTCTTTCCACACAGCACTGCTTAGAGTTGGGAGGGTAGGTGCTTGAAACTCGTCTTCTTCAGTGCATCTTTTCTTATTATTATGGCAAATCCAACCACTCTGAACTCTCACCTGATTTCTTTAGCTCCTGAAGGCAATCATGTGCACAAATAGTTGTACAAGTATGTTTCAGTGGAGAGATAATAAAAATAGGGCATTATTCTGCCACCTTACCTTCTTTCTTTTTTTCTTTTAAATTGTGGTTTAATAAAACAAAATGAATCAACTCTAAAAAACTTCTTAGTGTGCAATTCTGTAGCTATTAACTCTAGATGATCTGGCATATAGCAGATTTCTGTAACTTATTCATCTTTCACTGTGATGGGGAAATGACTCTCGGCCTATTGGCTGTCAGATATGCTGAATTCCTGTCTGTTCATCCTGAAGCATGGATTTTGAGCACAAACGAAGTTAAGAAGAGTAGGACAGGTTTATTGGGAGAAAGCTCCTGAAAGGAGGGATCTTGGAAGTCGATTGCCACTGAGCCTCTTTGTCCAGGGATATTTTATAACAGAAAAATTACAACTGGGAACAACCTGGGTCAAAGTATAATCAGTCTATATGATTATAAGTATAGTTGCTTAGCTAATACTGATCCAATAAGGAAATAAAGTGTCTAGCAAGGATATATGGCGAGTGTTATTAACTTTAGCTTGTTTATAACTTCTAATATAGAAATAACAGAGGCATTTTCAGAAAGGGGTGGGAACACAGGTCCAGGTGTTCTGGTCATCTGATGTCCATCTCGGCCCACTGGGCCTGGTGGTGCTTGTTACAGTGCAGTCGTAAGCTACTGTTTCTCTCTAGGGAGGCTGCAGGCCTGGCTGTTACTTCCCCGTCTGAGACCTATCTGCCTGCCCGCCTGACTGTCTATCTGTCTGTCTCTCTTCCAGTACTGGAGATCAAACTCAAAAACCTTGCAAATGTGAGGCAGACGCAGGGCCCTGGCTTTCTTCAGATTTGCCTCCAGCTACCATCTTGACGTGTCTCTTTTTCTGCACAGATTCCGTGGCAGGTTCCATCCATCTCCGACTGCCCAGTAATTTCTACCTCGCTTCGCTTTCTACAAGAGCACAAGACACTCTCTATCGAGCAGCTCTCCACCCCCTCTCTTTGCTTTCCCCCTGCGGCCACCACTGTCTGCTTGTATAGTTTGATTATTAACATCTTTCATAAAGTGAAGCGAGGGCTTCAGCCACAGGCGGTTTTCTCAAATCCAAGCATCACTTTTTATCCATCAGGGGTGTGCTGCTCAACACCAAATATGGAGAAAATGAGGATCGTACATGAAAGGAGAGACTTCACTGGTGTGTGTGTCTATGCCTACGAAGACTACATTCTCTACACGTGTGACGAAGGCTACTACCCTGCTTCTGCTGAGGGAAGGAGTTCATGCCAAGCTGATGGTTTGTGGAGCCCTAAAATGCCAGCATGTAAGTCAGGTGAGAGCACAGAGGGAACCTGTCACTGTTTCCAAAATGAGACTTTACAGTTCTGCAAAAGAATACACTTCTTAAATCAGGTGAGCTCAGGACTGTTCTTTGAAGAAGTGTTACATGGAAAGCTGACTCTGTCGTCTTTTGCGGGCTCCATTTCCCCTTTGGAGCTGTCCTGAGTCCTGAAGATCCTCTTCCCTCCTCCTTTCCTTCCCCAGTTCCCCAGTGTCTGGAGTCTAAATCTCAGACAGGCTGTTTACCACACTGCCATCTTCCAAGATGTCTCTCTTCAAAAATGTTTAAAATCTCTCTTCCATAGAATTTACTCTGTACATATATTTGCTTCTTGACTCTTTCCATAAATGGGTTAATATGGCTCAAGCATTTAACTGGTTAATTTTTCTCTAAAATCTAGTTCAAACCATAATGTAAATACATGTATAATTTTCATGCTAGTAAAAATTAAATTTTACAAGTGATTATCCATGAGCTCTAGTCTTACAGGAGAAAATGTCATCTGTGCTATCAATGTTCAGAGAAAGAAACTCGTTGTTAGGGACCAAAATGTAACAAATCATGATCGTTGACATCGAAGTGTAGAGCAAAGATGGCACTCTGTAGGATATGGATGCTAAAGAACTGCCAGAGAACAGAGTGCAGTTGTACAGGGCACACAGACTCAGATGGAGACAGATCAGGTCTATTCCCACCCTTGACTTCATAGAGCTGTCACGTGGCTCCATGTATTTAAGCCCTGGAGCCATATCCCACCATCCACAAGTGCACATGGTCTACTTTCCGGTTGTTGTGAGTTTTAAGTGGAACTCTGCCATGTGACAGCAGCTCAGTAAATAATCTGACATAAGCTAACAAGAGTTATAAAGGGAAAGAATAGTCATTGGGTATTGGAGTGGTCAAAGATGGCCCCATACAGAGACACTTCAGAGAATGAATAGAGAGGGTAAAAGTGTGTGATATTAAAGGTAACGTGTAGAGAAGTGGAAATGCACAGTATGTATCTTGAGAAAGATGAGCTGGCTAGTTTGGTAAAACAGCAGGATCTATGAAAAAGCTCAGCAAGGATGTTTTAGCCCAAATGTCTGTAGACTGTTCATTGAGCTTGTTCTTTTATCTTTAGTAATAGAGCATACAAAATTTTTCCACTCTGTCTCAACATGTAGAGAAAATCATCCTTCAACAAAAGACCCTCCTCAGACACTCTCAGACCTCAATTCATTGAAGTTTTCATATATGAGTTTATGAAGCATAGGCCATGCTCTTCCCGTATAACTTCTCCATCACTTTGTAGTCCTTACTTCAGTGCTATATTGTCTACATTCTGACGTATAGTAATTATACCCTGATGGTGCTGCATTTGTAAGAAAACTGGGGAGAGTTTAGAGAGATGAATATTTCCTGTACTTAGCGAGATATTTATTGAGGATAGTTTTGTTTAACATGACAGTATCTGAATTTATCTTTTTATACCAAAAGGTGTGTAATTTTCCCCAACTGGTAAAATTTTTCAGTAATCATGTATTTTTAGAAAATAGAGGGTTTCTATAAGATAGGAAAATTCCTTCAGCTCAAGTTGCTTTCCTTTACACTAAGCTTTTCTAGAGCTTAGCATGAAAGCAGCAGATGTTTTTGAGTTTTGTCAAGTTCCCAGTGGGGTCTTGGTGTCTCTACAAATAATCAGCTGGGGGTGCAGGCTCTATCCCTTAAAAACCATACAGTCCTGGGAGAATTTTCAACCTTTTTGGTTACATTAACAAGGACTGCTTGAGAAAATCGAAGATAAGGACTTGATGTCTTCTACAAATAACAAGATTTGGAAGTTTCTTGTTCACTTAAAACTATGAACTCATCTTCTCAAGCAAGGAAGTGTCACTTGAGCGTAGATGCCACAGAGACTCCTCTGTTAGGGAAGGCCTGGCAGGGTCATGGATGTGGAAGTATCATTTATAGACTTGATGGGATATAATACTCCTTTTCTTCATACCTACTCATCCCCTTTGGAATGAGAACACTTGTACTAGGCTGGTCCTACTGTATTTGAAATAGTTGACTTGCTTTTATTTCATAGGCTCACAGATGAAATTTTCCACAGTATGATACTTTGGATTTTTAAGTTGGAGCAAGTCAATACTTTAGGACCATGGGGATGGAATAGATGTGATCTGAGTCCTATGAGAGGCCAGGAGCAGAATGCTGTGGATGTAAATCTGTACCCTCCCAAAGTTCATAGACTGAAAACCTCCAAAACAATGGACTACTCACGTGAGAGATTGCTATGAAGGGACTCGGTGGGCTCTGCTGTCTCTTGCCCATTCACTTTCCACCGTATTATGCTTCAGCCTGAAGCCGCTTCTGAGACAAAGACCCCATTCTTTTGGACTTCTGAGCCTGAAGATAGATGAGCTAAATAAGCTACTTTCTTTATACATTACCCAGACTGTAGTATTCCTTTATAGTGACAGAAAATGAACTGAGATGCTACCTTTGAACTTGAATGTGGCTACCTTTGGATGTGGTGGAGGGCAAACTGTAGTTGAATTTTCTCCATCCTCTGTAAGTCTTTTGCTGGCTCCCTTGGCCTTCCCAAAGTAAGGTAAAAAGGAAAACTTCAGAACCATTCACAGCTCAACAAAGATAAAGTTATAAAATGCTGAGATCAATGTTTCTTGTTGATAAAGATTACCTAAAGTTTGCTATTATTTATTTATTTATTTGGGATATTTAAACCATGAATGGTAAACTTTAAAAATCTCTTAATGACTAAATTAAAGATTTACTTCCCACTGCAAAGTCCTGGAAGCATCCACTCGTTCCCTTTCCCGGGGCAGTGACTGTGTCTGTGGTTGTACGCTGTTGTATATCTTTCCAAAAAGTCTGGAGAAAATGTCTTTTAGCTGAAAATGTTTTTGTGCTTGTAAAGTTTTCAAGCGAGTAAAATTGTAAAGTTTTCATGCGAGTCTTGAGTTCATTTCAACTGTTCAAGAACGCAAACTCTCAAATCTCAATTCCCAAGTCAGTGAGTGTTAGAAATTTCTGGTTAAGCTGTGTGACAGCCACTGTTTCCTGTGACCTCTCCATTTTCACCCTTGGTGACATGCTGATGCTCCTGGTTGGAATCCAGATGGAGAAACATGGTAATTCACGAAAGGTTCTGACTCTGCACTGGTGTGATGCCTTCACCATTTAGCTAACAGACACCACTGTCTCCACTGAGCTTAGGGGATGAAGAGTGTAGGGTCACATACCAATAAGGATGTGGGAAATTAACTGGGGGCACAGGCTCTATCCCTTAAAAACCATATAGCACTGGGAGAATTTTCAAGCTTTTGGGTTACATTAACAAGAACTACATGAGAAAATCGAGGTGAAAAACTTACTGTGCAGGTACACACACAGTAGTCACTCGGTAAAGGTGAATTGTGACTGTCGGAATTACCACAAGTGTGGCAAAGATGACATCGTGCAGGACCTGACTGCCAGCGTGAAAGTTTCCCACCATTTTCATTCTCCAGCACTGTTTTGATGACTTGTTTTGTTTTTTAGAGGTTGAAGGTTTCAGATATGATTTCATCACCCCTGGGTGTCCGAAACCAGAGATAAATAATGGGAAGTTGTCCGTGGAGCATGACCGCTACATCGCAATGGAAAATGTCACCATCCTGTGTGACTCTGGCTACGTGCTGGTTGGCCCCCAAAGTATCATTTGTTCAGAGAAGGGGACTTGGTACCCGGAGGTGCCCAAGTGCAAGTGGGTAAGTGGCACAATTAGGGCTCTTGTGTGTCGTCAACCCCTCAAAATGACGATCTCCTACCACGCTCTGTCCAGCCAACAATCCTCACTTTTATCGCTGTATCTAAGCAACTGATCCAAATTATCACTTTCAACCCGGAAGCACAGCAGTGAGCCAGGGAAAGTGACTACACTCACTCTACCCCAAAAGCCCAAACTCCAGACTTCCCCAGGCCCACCCGAGGGCCTAGGTCTGCACTGTGTTAACACACTGTGCATCTGCGCCTCCCTGTTAGTCCCCAGGACTGTCCTTCAGCTGCCCGCATGCAGGCCCAGGCTGTTGGGAAGCCAGCTGAGTCTTTTCTGCACAGGAGCAGAATTGGCTGGCCTGCGGGCCAGCGTCGCGGACAGGCAGGGTCTCCGCGCCCCTCCTCGCTCTGCTCTCGCTTTGGCAGTGACCCCCTGCTCATGGTTTTCGTCACCTTTAGGAGGTCCCCGGAGAATGCAGACAAGTATTTGCAGCCAAAAAGCTCTTGGAGTGCCTTCCAAGCCCAGAGGATGTGAAAATCGCCTTGCAGGTTTATAAGCTGTCTCTAGAGATTCAACAATTGGAGAAGCAGATGTACATGAAGATGCAGGAGAAATTTTCTAAAAGCGAAATAAAGCTGCCATTTTTGTCTTTAAATTATCACACAGAATCCCCATTTACCAACTCCCCTTAAACACCATTATTCATATTAATAATTTTCTGGGTTTGGGAAGATTTGTGTGATTATTATTATTGAAAATCTGTAATTATTGATGATATAACTTGTGGTGCAAGTATCCACTTGACTTATGTTAAATAAACAGTCATTTGTCAAAACATCACACCTGTGTTGTGTTGTCATCTCGTCACTGTGTAACATAAACACAATACCGTAACACAAACCCACCAGTGCTTCACTTGTCTGTAATGAACGTTCCTTGCCTTTTATTATCTGCCTAGAAAAACATGGAAGCCAGAAAATTCAAACTGAGTTCTACCTTTATTTTCACCTGAAAGCTTTTCCTACATATCTCCCATGTCCAACTCTGCACCTATGGGACCTACAGGAAAAGACCCAATAGGAATGTAGACTCATACAACGTCTGTGGAGATTCCTCAAAAAGACTAGGATTGGAGGTCCCATTTGATCCGGCCATCACTCTGCTAGGTATATACACAAAGGAATTTAAAAAGTCATTTCACAGCAACATATGTGCATCCATGTTTATAGCAGCTCAGTTTGTGATTGCTAAGTCTTGGAAACAACCCAAATGTCCATCAACTGGAGACTGGATAAAGAAGATGTGGTTCTTTTATAGAATGGAGTGTTATTCTGCCATTAAAAATGATAAGATAGAGTCATTCATACTGAAATGGATGTACCTTGAGGATGTCCTCATAAGTGAAATAAACAGGTTACAAATGTGTAAATATCATATCTTTTCTCTGGTATGAGAAAATGAAGTTGTGAATAAGTTGTAGTATGTATAGTTGATATTGTGAAGTAGAAAATATTTAAAAGGAAAGAGTGTAAGGGTAAATAACGAGGGGGAAACAAATGTGGTAGTAATAAAGAAAAAAGGAAGCAAATTATGTATATAGGGGGTGGGGGGCTGCAGGGCAGGGGGAAAAGGGAAAAAATGAGAATCAAGTCATGTCATATTCTGGTACAAACTCTCAACGTTGAATGTGATTATGATGTGTATTCATAATGTACCAATAAAGGTAAAAATTTTAAAAAGCAAAAACAAAAACAACTTTTCCCTACTAAAAACCACAGTGAGGAAAAGAAGGCTGAAATTGCACTGGCCCTTTGGTGCCCCCTTCTAGTCACTAACTGCCTGTCCTAACCCTGAGAAGACTTGCTTTCTCCTCACTTGTGGATAGCAGATTAATTCTGCAGTTGTTCTCTCTGTAGAAATGGAATCATCCTGATGCATCCTTTCTTCCTCGTCTTCCCCAGGTATTTTTGAGTTTTACTGATGCTGTGTAGTCCAGTTTCACTCACTCTCACTTGTGTTTAGTGTTCTGCCATTGGATGAATATACTCCAATTGATTGTTATTGGAAAATACTCTTGTTATTTGTAGTTACTTGGATATTATGAATAATAGTACCCTGTTGTTCTTCAGTAAATCTGAGGTGTTAAGTAAGTTTGGGGCATCATCTGGATGGGGTCCCCTGAGCCTCCGCAAAGATATTCTCTTGTTTTCCGCACCTTCGTTCATTTCCGTATCAGGGGTTTCCAGGTCCTATCAGTAAGATAACGCAAAGCACGTTCCCTAATCATTCCCGGGGTTCTGCAAGGGATTCCCCAGCAGTTGTCCATAAGGGTAAGTGCTCTCTTCCATTTTTGCATACTGCTGCCTTTGATAGTGCATTGTGGGAGGACAACGCCTCTCAGGTAAACTTCTTGCACTTCATTTCAAGGGCTGACCTTAGCATGCTCAGGCTAATAGCAAGATCTGTTCCACTCACACATATTTGATTTGACAGATGTTGATACGATCTATCTGTAAGAATAATGATGTGTCCCTCAGTATTTAAACCTCATTCTTTCCTTGTTCTTTATTTAAATAAACATAGGTCTATTATTCTTTGTTTCTTGAGGATTTTAGAAAGTTGAAAATATCACAGAGATCCTTCTAGGCCCAAACGCTTCCTTAATCTATGGAGAAATTAAAATACTTAGCCATGTAATTTATGATAGACCATGTGGCGTTTGGTCTCTGAACAGAGGAGAGAGTCTGTGGTCTTTCCTACCACAGTGGAAGGATTCTAGGTACATTCTCCCACATGACAGGATCAGAGTCACACAGGAAACCTCTGTAGTCTGATTCTGTTCAGAGAAAATCAGTCACTGTGATAGAAGAGTTTTGATTTGACTCAGACTTTAGTTCAGAACCTGACTTGGTCGTTGGTAAAAAAGATATCAGGCTATGTATTCAATGTTTCTGAGTTAGGTTTGTCATCTGCAAAATGTGGCTAATAATATCCACACTATAATTTTGCTTTAAGAAATTGCATATGATATTGTATGCAAAAGTTGGTAACATGATTAATAAGCAGAATTTCCGGGGTGCTTTTGGTTAGAATTTGTTCTTAAAATGATATTATTTTAAATTATTTTAATGGCTTCTCTCACATATTGACTTATCCTACTTCCTATTTATAAAATGAAGCAACCCCATTGTACATTTGCTTTCCTTGCTCTATAGAGAATTTGCCATTTAATCACACGGTCACCATCTTCCCGAGTTCACTTCCGTTCATCCGGAGAACGTTCCTTCTTGTTTCTGAGAACTCAGCACTGAGCTGGTATAACCTTGCTGCACCGTGTCAGCTCAGCTTGGTGGTGGAGTTCACTTGGGGACAGTTTAAAATGCCGTTGTCAGGGCCAGGGATATAGCTCAGTGGTTCCGGCGCCTGTCTTGTAAGCACAAAGGCCTGGGTTTGATCCCCAGCAACCAGTACCACATACCACAGTGCCGGGCGTGGTGGCTCACGCCTGTCATCCCATCACTCAGGAGGCAGAGGCAGGAGGATTGCTGTGATGTGAGTTGGAGGCTGAGCTCAGGGCCAGCCTGAGCCACAAAGCAAGACCCTGTCTCAAAAAACCAAAAAAAAAAAAGTATGTGGAGAGAAGTCAGCAAGCGCCTGCACGGTCTTGGAGAAGTAATGAGGAAGTCTGGAAACTACGAAGCCACAGAGTCGGAGTGTCCCCCAGGCTCGTGTTCCTCCCCTCCGATCTGGACCTTATTGGGTGTTCTGGGTCAGGCCCCATACTGATCCGCCCCTGCCCACTGAACATAAACCCTCTTTCTGTGACTCGTTCAGTTTTGTTGGTTCAGGCGTCGATTTACTTGTGATTTGGAGCTTGAACATTAAGGGGCATCTGAGGAGCCCAGGGTGTTCTCTCGGAGTTTCTGCACCATGCCCGCCCACTGGCGGGGACTTCCCCTGGCACTGTGGCTCCCTGGGGTGCTGTCCTTGCTGTGGTGTCCGCCGGCCCTGAGCGGTGAGTACAGCGGTTATGCATAAAGCAGGGAGAGCAGCGCTCGTCTGAGAGTAGACCGAAGTCTCATAATTCAACACACTTGTACAGAAGCAATACTTTTTAAAGAAATATAGCTAAATAGTTTTAGTTCTTACAATGTAGACTCTAATTAATTGCAAAGGTAAATACTACAATCCTTGAGGAACTGATTTAGCCAAAAAAAAAAAAAACTTTATTTTGTTATTGTGGGTATTTAAGTGAGTACTCTTAAGTAATTTTTCTGTGAAGTTACTTTTCTTCCTATTGCATTGTGATTGAGTAGAACATGTTTGCCTAGAATGTAAAATTTCACATTTTAAATAAGGACAGAATTTATGAAAGAAAAACTACAAATCACTATATAAACAAAGCCTTGTGTAAGTGAGAGATATAGCACTATAATTTAAAGAGTAATTGCTCCTAATCAAAGTGTTTATGAGGCCAGCAGCTCCCTCTGAGCTAGGGTTGCTCATTTATGCAGGTCTAATAGTTTTCATTTAAATAGAAATGTTCTAATAAAAATAACATTTTTACTCTGACATGGTTTCTTTTTATGAGAAAAACCTTCTAAGACTATTAAAAATATCTACATTCATATCCTCTGTACCATCTTTGAGAGCATTTAAAGTAGAAGATCCTGTACAGGGTTCTCATTTCACTCAACAGGATGAAAAAAATATATATATTCACTAACAGCTTTGTGGATCTCTATGGAGATTTTGTTCCATAATCATTATCAGGAATTTCTCCAACCCTGATGACGTAAGGCCAAACATCATGCAGCTCTGTCATCCTGGTAATGAGACTGGGAAAATTTAGGAAGACTAATTTCTAGGGCCCCAGAATGACTCAGAGGTGTTCAGACTTGGAACTTTCCTGATGTTACAGAATAACTTTATAGCTATTTTTCTTTTTTTTTACATTTTTTGAGACAGGGTCTCACTTTGTGGTTCAGGCTGGCCCTGAGCTCAGCCTCAAACTCACCTCACAGCAATCCTCCTGCCTCTGCCTCCCAAGTGCTGGGATGACAGGCGTGAGCCACCACGCCCGGCACTGTGGTATGTGGTACTGGTTGCTGCTGGGGGTGAGTCTCCACACCCATTATTGTTATGTGGTTACTGGGATCAAACCTGGGCCCTTGCGCTTGCAAGACAGGCACTGGAACCACTGAGCTAAATTCCCAGCCCCTGTAGCTATTTTTCTAAGGCATTTTATTTAGAATTTTTATATAACCAAGTAATGCACATTTTAAAGAGAATATTTTAAAAGGTAAAAGGATTCCTTCAACGAATTCCCTCTGCTATCTTGGGAATGGAAATGACTGTTATCCTTCCAAAGCCCGGCTCCATTCTTGCTCTTACTACCTGACCTTCCAGGGCTCCTCTTCTGAGATGGGGCAGGTGGACTTTGTCCCACAGGCCCTGGGAGTCAACATGATTCCTTAGGTTCTTCTGCTTTTACTCCCCCTCCCTCAGCCCGCCTTGCTGTGGCCCCCTTGCTCAGGTAAGATGTACCTGAATCGGTCTGGTCAGGTTTCTGGTTGGCTTCTTTCTCTTCTGTAAGCATCAACCTTCTCTTACTCTTCTTTGTTCAAACTGTTACCCCACCATGAACAGCCTTTCTGGGTCTCATCTACTTGGGCAGTTTTTTCTAACCCTCAGAAAACACTTTCCGTCTCCTCCAGAGTATGCTGTCTTTGGTTCTGTGTCCTCCCTTCTCATGCCCTCTTGGTCTCCCTCACCTCTCACGTGATTTCAAACTGAAAGGGACAGTGGCTTTACTATGCACGTGGTCAGGTCTTAGGCCTCTTCAGTGCCATGAGGACGTGGCTCCTCATCTGCTGACCCCAGGGGCAGGAATTATAGAAATATGTACAGTTTAATTCAGGAATGGTCTTTTCTTCAAGAGCGGCTTTCACTTGATATTTAGGAGATCCCACCCAGAAACAGGCTTGTACATGGGTGGGCATTTACTGGGGACTTATAATGTCAAAACCAAACATAGAGATAATGCGCACACATTTTCTACTCTTAGAACGAATTATAAATTCGAGTAGTATAGTTAGCTATGAAGGAGTACTGAGGGATACAGGTCCAAGCTTCAAACATGGCTTCTGAGCAGTCTAGTCCCCAGTCCTACCTCTCAGGAGTGGCTTCACCTGGAGCAAGACACTGAGTTTCTTGAAAGATACGTTTTTACTTCTAAAAGGTGGGGAGGCTGATAATGTAAGTCTCTCAGTGGTATTGTGACAACTGGGATGAGAGAATACATGCCAAGTGTCTGGATTATTGATACTTGTGTCCAAAACATACACTTTACACATTCATCCATGCATGACACATACTGTGTACGATATATATATGTAATAGAATGTGTAGTATGCATAGTGCACACTTCAATAGACAACATAAATATTACATGTTATAAATATATAGATAACGTGTGAATAATATGCACACTATACATTTGTAAATATATATGTGCATAACCTGGTATATGGTGTCGAGTCATACTGAGATAGCTATAAGTAGTTGTCTGTGATACATACTTTCTTCCTAATAACTGCTCTAGGATCTCAAGAAATAAAGTTTGTCTCTTTGCTGAGAAGCAAGAAAA
This sequence comes from Petromus typicus, assembly GCA_004026965.1. NCBI lineage: Eukaryota > Metazoa > Chordata > Mammalia > Rodentia > Petromuridae > Petromus > Petromus typicus. Next base: position 595 of record PVIR01014016.1, on the reverse strand, counting down.
GCTTCCTCAGCACAAAAGGTCTGCACAGCCCACAGAAAACACAGAGCAGCATGGTGGAGGAGAGACGCTGGTACAAGGCTGGGTCTGGCCTGGAACTGTGTCTGCCACCTTTGGAACCACACTGGAATGGACTGATTAGTCTACAAGGAGAATTTCTATGCAAAAATTATGATGGTTAAGGTTGAAATATCCATGAGAAAGGCCAGAAGAAAGGTTTCTGAATACTCGCAAGTGGGAAATTGTTTTTAACTTTTATTTCTAGTAAACGCATGCTTAGGAAACAATTGATTTTTGGTTCCAGCTGTGGGAGGAAATCATATTAGTTTAGTCCTATGTCTGACCTTCCTGTTGCTCTATCTCACCTAAATTTCTCACACTGTTGGTGGGCCTTGACAGTGATCTCTCTTAGAGAGACGCCTAACACCTATTTCTTGTTTCAGTGTCACAGTCACTGCTTGTGTTCTTCCTACGAGATTTCTTTTAAAATAGTGTAAAATATAGTATTTTTTTGGTGCACGGTTTTGATTGGAGAGCAAAGCTCAGAGAATGTGGGATGATTCCACATCTTTTCAGCTTCTCGCAGATGCACACTTTT
>PVIR01014015.1:0-40998 GCA_004026965.1 Petromus typicus | reverse complement strand
TTTACATCTGGCCAGATGTGGTGGTGCACACCTATAAACCTAGTGTTCTGGAAGGCTGAGGCAGAAAGAGTACAAGTTTGAGCCTAACCTGGTGATTTAGCAATTTATTGAAATGATATCCTGTCTCAAAATTAAAGGGGGAGAGAGCTAAGGATGTACCTCAGTGGAAGGGCCCTTGGCTCAATCCCTACTACTGCAACATGAACAAATGAAAAACTATGTGGCATTTTATCTTCCATTTTAAAATTTGTCAATAGGGGCTGGGGATTTAGCTCGGTGGTTCTAGTACCTGCCTCACAAGCACAAGATCCCAAGTTCTAATCCCCGATAACCACATACAGCAATGCTGGGCATGGTGATTCAAGCCCACCAGCAATCAGTACCACATATCACAGTGCTGGGCATGGTGGCTCACACCTGTAATCCCAACACTTGGGAGACAGAGGCAGGAGGATTGCTGTGAGTTTGAGTCTCACCTGGGCCACATAGTGAGCTCAGGGCCAGCCTGAACTACAAAGTGAGACCCTGTCTCAAAAAAAGAAAGAAAGAAAAAGAAATTTGTTGGTCAATCTTCTAAGATATTCCAGTTGAAAAAAATCCACCCACACAGGCAGTTTGGAGGAAGATTGTGACATATAGCAGGATGGGAAGGACTTTATACTGCACAGCTGCAAAGTCACTTAGTTTTCACAAGCATTACCTTTTAAGATACATACATTGGTGCTGCATCTTTAGATACTGCACTGGGGCTCAATTCATTCCAGCCTTTGACTGCTTTTCTGTTTTATCTTTATCCGTGTTCTCTTCTTGGTTTTCATTCTCTCTCATTTTCTTTTCCATGAATAACTATAATTTCCTCCTGCACCTTACACACAGAAGCTTTTCCACTCATCCCAAGTTTGGTGCCACTGTCACTCAGACCTTCAGGGGAGTCACCTTTTATTTCAGATTTATCAAGAGAGTCTTCCAAACAATGACAGTTCTTCCCTTAGAGGAATTCTGACGCCAGCTGTTAAGATAATACAAAGTCATCCACTGTGTTATACATAAAAGAAACTGAGAGGGAAAAATGGGTAGCTGAGGGTGCGGTGGAGGGGAAGAAGGAAGACATGCATTCAAATAATATAAAATATATATATGAAAAGAAGAACCCATTTCTCATGGGTAAAAATGCCAGCTGTAAACATTAAGTCATGGAGAAATGGAAGACGGTGTCTGACCTCTGTTCCTAGCTTTGAAATTAGTGGTAGAAATCATACACACACAGATGGACAGACCACTACACAAAAATGTGAAACTGGCAAACATCCGGTCATTATAAGCAGAATTTTAGAATGTGTTAAGCAGCTTTCTTAGCTATAACAAATGCCCATGGTAAATCAACTGACTAGGAAAACAGATTGATTTTGTTTTTACAGTTTAGAAGTTTTAGTCCGTGATGGCTTAGCTTTGTTGTTTTTGGGCTTGTGGCAAGACAGAAATAAGTGGCAGAAATAAGTGGAGGACAAAGTAGAATCCTCTTCATCTCATGATGGCCAAAAAGCAGACAGGAGAGGCGCCTGCAGCAGCCCCTTCAAGGCCACGCCCCCACCAATATAATAATTTACTTCGGACAAGCCCCACCCTGAAAGGTTCTATCACCTCCCAGTGGCACCATCAAGCTTGGGGACTCAGAGTTAGAGTCAGGCCTTTGGGGACATTTAGAATCCAAGTTATAACAAAAAGCACCCAATGAACTTGAAGGTCTGTTTTTATACATGACGGGAAAGTTTGTAGCTTTAATAAATAAAATATCAAACCAAGAAAATTCAGGAAAACTCTGAAGAAGATAATCACATAAGTAGTCGATTACTAAAGGAAATAATTGAAATAACTAAGTAATTGAAATAGCTACAAAGTTAATACCAAGAAAAAATACTCAAATAGAGCCTTCTGTTTGAGTTAACAAAGCTGTAGGTCTTGATGAAATTATGAGGGGCATCGCCTTGTATTTGCCATTACTTATAAGAGAATAAATCTGAGAAATAGTGTTGAGACTCATCACAAGAAACCTCAATATCCAGCTAGGAAGTAACAATCCTATAGAAGTTGTAGTGAGTTATAGTCCCAGGGGCAAAAAAGAAAACCCAGGTCTTTGTACTTAAAAAAAAAAAATATGGCCAAGTTAACCCACACTTTTTTATAGCTCTGGGTTTGAGATCAGAATGCAAAAGGTTTACCTAATTCCAGCATGATATTTATAAAATGCTGGCACTGTTTCTAGAATTTTATAGTTTGATTTTGTAAAGCTGTAAATCTTAGTCTTCTTGAGTTAATTTGGGTGTAAGTTGTGAGGTAGGGATCTGACTTTACTTATTTGTTTCTTCCTTAAATGACTACTTAGTCCTCTCAATATCACTTATTAAAAATTTCTGTCTTCCACTCTTTTGAAACCAAATGTAAATGGGACTCTCCTGTTCCACTGATGTGTTTGCTTGGATCCATGTCACATGCTAAGGTGATTTTAGTGTTGTAGCCTTGTCACCCTATAATACAGTGGCTTAAGAACTGGTGAGACATGGCTGGGGATTTGGCTCAGTGGTTCCAATGCCTGTCTTGCAAGTGCAAAGACTTGGGTTCGATCCTCGGTAACCACATACAATACTGGGCGTGGAGACTCACGCCCGGCAGCAACCAGTACCACACACCACAGTGCCGGGCGTGGTGGCTCACGCCTGTAATCCCAGCACTCGGGAGGCAGAGGCAGGAGGATTGCTGTGATGTGAGTTGGAGGCTGAGCTCAGGACCAGCCTGAACTACAAAGCGAGACCCTGTCTCAAAAAAAAAAAAACCCTAAAAAAAAATAACTGGTGAGACAAGTCCTGCTTGTACCATTACTCTTCCTCAAAAAAAAATTTTTGTAGTAATTCTTGTTTATTTATATAAAGAATGTATTTCTTTTTTCAGAATTATTATTTTTTAGATCTTTCCCAAAAATACTCAAGCAAACAAAAACAAAATTAAGAGATAAATCATAACCTTTGTGCTTAGGAAGCAAGATTACACCAAATCTACACATTAACGTAAGGGGAATTTAGTGTAGTTTTGGTACTGAATCTTCACATCTAAAGTTTCTCTTTGTGCTTACTAATGTCTTCAGTTTGTTTTTGATTCCTAGATCATTTTTGTCTCTTGGTTTAATTTTATGTATTTTTATCTTCTTTTGTCATGATTCTAAAGATTTCTTTTTCTTCTGTTATATTTCCCATCTGGTTATTTGCATAAATATTTTGATATGTTCATTTTATAACCAGCCAAGTTAATAAACTTTAAAATGTATTGTCTAGGGCTGGGAATTTAGCTGAGTGGTTCCGGTGCCTGTTTTGCAAGTGGAAGGACCCGGGTTCGATCCCCGGTAACCACATACAACAATGCTGGGGGTGGAGACTCAAACCCAGCAGCTATCAGTACTACATACCACAGTGCCGGGCATGGTGGCTCACGCCTGTAATCCCAGCACTGGGGAGTCAGAGGCAGGAGGATTGCTGTGATGTGAATTTGAGGCTGAGCTCAGGGCCAGCCTGAGCTACCAAGTAGCGAGACCCTGTCTCAAAAAAAAAAAAAACAAAAAAGTATTGTCTGGAATTTTTCATGTGAACTATCATATCAACTGAAACTGGTAAATATTTTTATCTTTTTGCATCTTCATAGGATGAGTGTTGTAAGTCTTGATCTTATACCCAGTGTCATTGAGTTCACTCACAGTGTTTCCCCACTATTGCGATTACTGTACAAACATGTCTTTTTGATCATAATAAGGAAGTATGTGTCTGTTGCTATTTTATTAGGAGCTTTGCAAAATCAAACATAGGTTGTGTAGCATCCATTAGGATGGTCTATGTGATTTTTCTCATTTAACTTATTCGTATAGTGAAATCACAAAATAATATTTTAATATTCAATCATTCTTAAATTCCTGGAGTAAATGTTATTTGACTGGTTTTTAATGAATAACAATTTTTATAATATAGACTGTTTCTTTTTTTGTGCTTTATTCCATTTTGATATTACATTATTTTCATGAAAATAATTAGGAGTTTTTTTTGTATACTCTAAAGAAGCTTGTACAGAACGAGATTTACTTATTTATTAAAGGTTTCTTAGAACTCCTCCATGGCACTGTCTGGACTTGGTGCTCTTGGAGGGTGGAGCAGTAGCACTTTGACAACTGTCTTTAGTTTTCCTATAGAAACTGACCTGTTAGATTGCCTAACTTTATTGGGGTTGATTTTGTCAATTTACATTTTCTTGCAAATTTGTCTCTTTATCTAGGATCTCAAATTATTCTCACTTAAGGTATTTCTGTTTCTTGTCTTGGGCTTGACAAGACTAGCTAATAGTTTTTATTAACTTTAAAATATATACTGTCATATTTTGAATTTGTACATTAATTCTGTAGTTCCTTAATCCTGCTTTTAAAACACCAGTGCCTTCTCTTTGCTTTCCATAAGCCTGACTGTTTATTTTTATTATTATTATTTTTTTTGAGACATTGTCTCACTTTTGTAGTTCAGGCTGGCCCGAAACTCAGCCTCCAACTCACAGCAATCCTCCTGCCTCTACCTCCCCAATGCTGGGATTACAGGCGTGAGCCACCACACCGGACACTGTGGTATGTGGTTCTGATTGCTGGTGGGCATGAGTCTCCACACCCAGCATTGTTGTATGTGCTTACAGGGGATCAACCTGAGCCCTTGTGCTTGCAAAGCAGGTGCTGGAACCACTGAGCTAAATTCCTGACCCATGACTGTATTTTTTTTTTTTTTTTTGGAAACAGGGTCTCGCTTTGTAGTTCAGGCTGGCCCTGAGCTCAGCCTCCAACTCACATCACAGCAATCCTCCTGCCTCTGCCCCCCGAGTGCTGGGATTACAGGCATGAGCCACCATGCCGGGCACTGTGGTATGTGGTACTGGTTGCTGCTGGGCGTGAGTCTGCACGCCCCGTATAGATATGTGGTTACCGGGGATTGGACCCGGGTCCTTGCACTTGCAAGATAGGCGCAGGAACCACTGAGCTAAATCCCTGGCCAACTGTATATTTTTTAACTTGTTGAATTCAATATTTATTTATTTTCATTTCCTTCATTTTTGTTTATTCTAATTTTAACTCTACTTATTTATTAGTTCCTGTTTGTAACAGAATAATGGTATTCATTTTGAGGAATGACACATGCATATAACACATCCTGATCATTTTTAATCCCTTTCCTCCCCATTCATTTTTACTCTTTCAGCACAGGTTCTGAGAGAAAACATTTTTATGAAGGCTATTTTAGAAGTATTTTCCAATTTCAGTTTTGATTTCCTCCTTGTCCCAAGGGCTATTTAAGAGAAATGATGAAAATTTCTGAGTGGAAATGATTTTATTTCAGATTTCTAATTTTATTACACCATATTCTCAGAATATTGTTCATAGAGTTTCTATTTTCTACAGTATATTGAGGATTTCTTTATAGCTTAAGGTCTTCAGTGATTTAATTTTCAATTTTGAGTTTATTGACCTGAATATATGTATGTTAGAGTAACTTTGTGGTTCAGATTTTTGCCCCTCTATCTACTTAACTATTTTTATTTACTTCTGCTGTGGACTGGGAAGTCAGCTGTAATGATCTTTGACTTCTACTGTGCCTCTGTTTTTTCTTGTGGATCCTATAGTTTTACTGTAGGCATGTTGATATGATGATACTTGAAGAATAAATATTCCTGCCTGTTAGGTGCTTGTTGAAGATGGTGTTCCTCATCATTACACATTTGCCTTTTCTGGCTGGGTGCCCTCTGCAGCCTCACTTCCTTCTCCCAAGTCAGATCTTGTCAGCTACTGAAATTGTGCTCCTTGCTTTCTTTTCATTTGTCTTTGCATGTTATGTCTTTACCCATTTGTTTCTTTTCAAACTAAATAATTATGGTTCAAAATATAGATGAAATATGAGTTTTGTTTTGTGATCTAGTCTGAGAGCAAATATTTTAGTAGGTAAAATTCACATAAGTCAATATGACAGACATATCTAGTCTTACTATTTTTAAGTCAGGTTTTGTGTTAAAAGTTTCTGGTTTTATTGCTTCATTTTTTTCAATCTTTTTACTCCATATGCTAGTTCATTTGGTTGAGTTTTATGTATGCATTTCCTCTAATAATTTGGGAGGCATGCATTCCTCCCTACTAATATCTGTATCTATAGCTGTATTTACATCTGTAGCTCCTTTTTTTAAATATCTATTGACTATTTCCCATAAGAGTAAATTACTGTACTTTCTCCCATCCAAATACTAACCACGCCCAGTGCTGCTTAGCTTCCGAGATCAGATGAAATTCGGTGCTTTTAGAGTGTTATTGAGGTACACAAATTGTACCTCCTTTTAAAAATTTTTTATTAGCAACTCGGTTATATTATTATTTTTCCTAATATAATAATATTTTTCCTAAAATAATATTTTTCTTTTATATTTTTAAATTAAATGTATGTATAGTACTCACTTTATTAGGTTCAAATTATATCTTTCACAATCATTTATAAGCAAAAATAGCTGCTAGTACACAGAAATTCTCTTCTATCTTCCGTTCACCTCACCCAAATTTTGTTATAGAATTTTTACATTCTCTAGATCATCGTGCTTACTTTTGGTTCTGTAGCTATAATCTGTGTGTTGTTTTGGTGTTATGTTACATTCAGTTGTATGGGCTTTATGTCATCCTCAGTTCTCCTGGACTTTTAGTTCTTCCTCTAATTGCCTTGAATTACCCTGTTGTAGATTCTTCAAGCTCATGAGGTTGAGAGTCTCACATTCATGTATAGCCATCAGTGCTGTTCTTACACTTAATTGATAATTTGCCTGGATAGAGCGTTCTTAGATTACACTTTTTGTTTCTTTTCATTAAATAATGTTAAGGGAGAGACATCTAAAGTTACCTTGATATTTTTTCTCTCACAGGCAATGTGATCTTTTGGACAGGATGTCTTTGTCTTTGAAGTCTGACGTCTTTATTAGACTTGATCATCTCATGCCAGTATTTTCCTGGGATACAATAGGCCCTTTGATCTGTAGATTCATTTCTTTTTTACTTTTACAAAGTTCTACTAAGTCATATTTTTAATATCTTCTCTTTTCATGGGGACATGAATTGCATGTTTGTCTTTCTACCATTTTCTCTTATACTTTTTTAACCTCTTAGTGACTTCTACTAATTTCTCTCACTTTTTCCAAATCTGTCTGCTATTTCTCTTTCTATGTATTTAGCACTGTCTTTCTTGGTTTATATCTTTTCATTGCCCCTATTTTCTGAACAATTCCACCTCACAATTTATATAATTTTCTTGTATTTAAAAAGGAATGCTTATATCTCTCTTTTGTCTTCTAAGTTTTTGGAAAAAATTGCTTCACTGTGTATTAAAAACTTTCCATAGCATCATGTTTGTTCATCTTCTCCATGGCAGCATTTTTCTGCATTCATCTACTATTTACTTTTCATATCCCTCTGTCTTCTTTCTTATTATATCATGATTTATAGAACCTATGGTGGTTTCCTTTTTATTATTAATTCATCTTGAAGTGACTTCCTGCTGGATCAGCTGTGTGTATGTTATTTGGGTTCTGATGAGTGTGTAGGCATGGCCTGGGCCACCAAGAATTTTTCTGTGGGTACATTAGTGTAAGACTTTTTAAGTTTTCCTTCTTTCTAGTCAACTGGCAATGACAGCTGCACACAAGCTTATACAGAATCTTGTCTTCTGTGTCACTCCACAGTTTGGCTGATTCCTGCAAATATGATGTGTGGTATGACTTGTCATACAGCCCAACCATCCCTGCTTCTATTTTATGTCAAAACAGATTCAGGAAAGTTCCTACTGTTCTCATTATTCTTAACAAGAGAGTGTCTTAGGTTCTTTCGCACCCAGTTGAACTTTGCTGACCTTCTTCCAGTCTGTGGTCTGTGGTTTGTGCTATCTTTGTCAAAGATAGTGTTGTTTCTTATTCTTTTTTAAGATAATTTTTATTAGACGATTTAAGAGATGTATTTTCTGTTAGAGGAAGCTCTGATTGCTCACAGTTTCTTTTTACCCCAATATGCTATAACTGTGTTTCCTCAACATCTATCTCTGTGCATCTTTTCAATTTTCACTTTTGCTATCAACTGAGAGATGCTCTTGCTATAGTCCCCATTCAAACCTCTGAGGAAATTTGGTTGATCTAAAAAGTAACAGCTTGCCTATTTGAATAGAACTTCATCCTCTTGGACATCCTGGGGTCAGGTTTCTACCACTGGTGAGCAGCAGCAGATGAGAGATTTTAAGAACACTGGAGAGTTTGGCCATTTTATCCGTCTCCGTTGCAAGGGGCTATGGGCAGGGGCCTTTTCTACGTAGAATAGTCCATGCTGTGACTTAGGGTCAGCACTGAGTTTGGGGACACATGAACCCTGGGAGGAAAGGAGCACACTCAGAAGTGTGGAGGATAGCCTGCAGACTGGAGGCAGCCTGAGTTCACTGCTGAAGAGTTTGGTCTTAATCTCATATGCTATTGGGAGTCACTGCAAATGTGAAGGAAGCAACATTAACAAATGAGGACTTTAGGAAGAGTTGTCTTAGGTATTTCCTGTAGTGTTTCTGTAGGCTGAATTGTGCCTTCCCTGCCCCATTTCTAAATTCATACACTGGCAGCCTACTCCTTGATACCTCAGATGTAGTCTTAAAGAAGTAATTACATTAAAATGAGGTCATTTGGGCAAAAACTAATCCATTATGACTAGTATCCTTGTAAGAGAGAAAATTAGGACACAGGCATGTACAGAGGGAAGATACTAGTCAAAGACAGCCATCTCATCCAAGAGAAATCTGAAAAACACATTTCTTTTGTTTAAACCATGCAGCCAGTGGGACTTGGCCATGGCAAACCTAGCAAATGGACACACATTTCCACCTTCAGCCAGAGTAAATTTTCTTATATGCAAAGCTGAGCACTGCTCCTCAGGGCCTGTGAGATCAAGTCTAGTGTGGTCTGCAGACCTTAGTGTGGTTTGCCAGGGAGAGCAGACCAATGTTAAGCAGGCATCTTCATACACTAAGCTCCAGAGATGCCAAACAGATTACAGTTACAGCATAGACCAGGCCCCTCTGCGCCTCTCAGCTTGGGAGACTTGGCTGTCAGCCTGGCTTATTCCTGCTCATCAGCAAAGGCCTCTCAGACATCACCTCCTCTGGGCAGCCTGTCCCTACTACTGCTTCTCTTGTGCAGGTACACCTTGCCACACTGTTCTTCATGGTTCACATGGACAGGTCTCTTGCTACTTTCCTCTGCTAGAAATGAATGTTTGGAAGATAGTAGTTTTCTCTGTACTTTTGGGCTTAGCCTGGGCACGTAGGTAGGTGATCAGTAAACTTGTTGAATCAAGTTGAAGTTTAGATCTACAGGGCCACAGATTTATACTCTAAGGAGAAATAGAAGAAGGAGCCTAGTTAAAATCTGGCTCCCAGCTGAGCCTGACATTAGCAGGGATGGATCCTGGGAGTATCTGGTGTGTTACTCTGAACGTGCAGCGAAGGTAAGTTTGTTGGCTGCATGAATACCACAGCTGCTCTAGGAACATCTGCTTCCCTATCTGTGGGACCACAACATTCCTAACCCTCTACTGGGTCCGCTTCAAGCCCAACACAGTCTAGTGAAAGGCACAAAAATTATCTCAAAGGTGTTTCAGGTCAGAGAGCAGAGATTTAGTGTGTTCTCGCCTCAAAAGAGGTCTGGGTTTGAATTCTAGCCCTGCTACTTACTGGGTAGGTGACTTTGGTGTAAGTTGTTCAGTCTTGTTAAGTCCTTTTGTTTTAGACAGGGTCTCACTTTGTAGTTCAGGCTGGTCCTGAACTCAGCAGTACTCCTGCCTATGCCTCCCGAGTGCTGGGATTATAGGCCTGAGACACTATGCCTGGCATTGTGGCATGTGGTACTGATTGCTGATGGGCATGAGTCACCTTGCCCGGTATTGTTGTATGTGGTTACCGGGGATCAAACCTGAGACCTTGTGTCTGCAAGACAGGTGCTGGAACCACTGAGCTAAATCCCCAGCCCAGCCTTGTTAAGTCTTATTTCTCTCGCCTGTCAAATGAGAATACCTACCCTCTCAGTGTTGCTGAGAATTAAACTCTATCTACCTGTATCATTTTTATTAATTTATCCATCATCTATTTTTTTCAGTTTATATATTATCTAATTATCTATTTGTCACCTATCATCTCTCTATTAATTTGCTCAACGCCACATTCCTGGTACATATCATTGTTCAATAGATGTTATTTTTATAAGTTGAAAATGGACTATTTTTTAAAAAATTTCCTTTGGTTAATTGAGAAGACACAGAGTAAGGCCTTTTCCAAAGTATTGAGACTTTAGACCTGTGTTCCACATCACCCACAGACTCACAAGAATGACAGTAATAATACTGGAGCACTTGGTAGCTCATAACATGCTTCTTTCTCTATCTATCTTTCCATAATATGCATTCAGCAATCCATTCAGGTTCATGGCAGCAAAACCTAGGTATCAGCACAAGAGAGAGAGAGAGAGAGAAAGAGAAGAGAGAAAGAAAGAACATCACACCATACCCATACCATGCAACGCTGGCATCCTGAGGTTCAGCTGATATTCCTCTGGACCATCCTATTTCCCATTCCAGGACGCCTCCATAGGAAAAGCTCTCCCAAAGACCAGTTGAGTTTTTAAAAGGATTTGACCTTCAGGGTTCTTTTCCTGGGTTTGGGGAGGTAATAGAGGTGCTTGGGTCCCAAGCATTCTCTCTCCACCTGCCCGAGACAGTACCTGCCTGCTTCACATTGGTCTGCTCTCCCTGGCAGTCATCCAGGCAAGCAGCCCCTCCTGCATGCCATCCCGGAGGGCCACGTCCTCATTCACAGACCATTGGGTGCAGGCTGCTGCTCTCTCCTGCCTAATTGCCGGTGTCCTTGTTAACACCCTCCCCCTGCCTTCATGCCTCACACCCACCCACCACTCCTGGCTCCCCCACGAGTGCCTCCTACTTGATGAACAAGATGTAAGTATACAAGCTATTAATCTTCCTACCGAGGCAATTACAGCCCTGCAAAGTTCCTCCTTGGCCACGTTGGCTCTTCTATGACAACCTTATCAGGTTAGCAATTTCAGATCTGCATTAAGTGTTCAGAAATCAATTTTCAGCTTATTTTGTGTTGCAAAGTTTGCCATGCCTGAAACCACACTGCTAATTGAACAAGAGCAATTGATGTTTTAGCAGTAATTAAAGATGGTAATTATGACCAAATCTCCCCCATGGCCCTGCCGTGTTTGCTTTTGGACCTGTCAGAATGGCGGGCAGGCCAAATCAATCTTAATAAAGTTGATGCTTCAGAAGTCTCCCCAGAAATGGTGTTGCCCTCAAGGTGGGGACAGTGGAATAATGAGGAGCACAGAGGATGGCATGTTTGGGGCTGTGTGCTGAGAGTCAGTTGGACAGTCAGTCAGGTGTGGCCTCTTTATACTTCTGAGAGTCCAGTAAGCAGAGATTTGGGTGAGGATGTCTCTTGTCATTGAGTTGCTTAGAACATATTTGGGAAGAAATAATGCATATGCCTGCACAAAGTCACTTAGAACACTTGATTTCATACAGAAACACTACAGAGGGCCTACTGTGTTCATGGAAACAAAAAGAAAGAATATCATCTCAAACGAACCTACAAAGAGCAAAGACAACTATCATATTAGTTGGGCTTCTCCAGAGATAGAACCGATGGGTGTGTGTGTGTGTGTGTGTGTTAAACTGGAAAGTCGGAAAGCCGGAGAAGCTGGCAGTGTGATTCAGGCCAACTTTGGGGGACTTGGAAGCAGAACGGGATGGCGTAACTCTCAATCTGAGGCGGAAGGCCTGAGAGCTGAGGTAGGAGCTCAAAGGCTAGAGAACCTGGAGATCTAATGTTCAAGAACAGGAGAAAAGGGGGCCAGGGATATAGCTCAGTAGTTCTGGTGCCTGTCTTGCAAGCGCAAGGGCCAGGGTTGATCCCCGGTAACTACATAACAATACTGGGCGTGGAGACTCACGCCCAGCAGCAATCAGTACCACATACCACAGTGCTGGGTGTGGTGGCTCACTCCTGTAATCCCAGCACTTGGGAGGCAGAGGCAGGAGGATTGCTGTGATGTGAGTTTGAGGCAGAGCGCAGGGCCAGCCTGAACCACAAAGCAAGACCTTGTCTCAAAAAACCTTAAAAAAAAAAAAAAACAGGAGAAAGGCTTTCTGGGGGTTTGGGTGCGGGAAACAAATTCAACTTTCCTCTGCCTTTGTTGTTTTATCTGGGCTGGCCCAATTGGTTGATGCCCTCCTTAGCGAATGAAGATGAAGCTTCTTTACTCAGCCTGTGAATTTAAATGTGACATGTTCCAGAAACACCCTCCCGGACACACTTGTGGAGGATCCACATAAAACTGTGCAGAGAGCCTGATTCATGACCCAAAGGCCCACACCTTCCCAGTGCTGGAGCCTCTGCTTCAGTGATACCAGAAAGTACAGACAGGTTGATGACAGCCTGCACCATAGTGATGTTGGGAAATTCTTTAGAATGGACTCCACTGGGGAAGAAGTGAGATGAACAAACTCTTTTTTCACAGTGGTGTCTACCGGCCTCTGCCTGGCATGTGGGCCACCTATATTGACCACAGGCATGACATAAATATGATGCACTCACACCCTCACAGTCCCCCTGAAATAAGCATATATGTATGACTCTGCCTCAATTTGAACATACTGAGCAAGAAGTCCACACGTGTGCACATATAGCACCTTGCCTAGGTAGGCCTAAGGACATGCATTTATGTGTCCTTGTGAAATAGAACTCCTGCCTATGCCATTTGCTTATGTGCCTGGGGACTGGGGGGAGGACATGTGTGTATGCTCTCAGCCCTGACAGGAATGTTTGTCCTCTGGCCCATATGGCAACAGTTTAAAAAACGAAGTAATTTGGAAACTAGACAGGTCTTTAATCAGAGGACTTAACTCTTCCAGAAGAAGAGGGGAACAGGGCAAGGAGTGAGGACAGAGAATGGCTGGATCCCTTGGTTTCTGGGGGGCTATGAGCCATTCTTCCCAGGGACTGCCTCTTGTGGGGGTGTTGGGTCTACACTGGTCTTGAGGCTCCCAGTGGTCAGTCTGTTCCCTGTCAAGGTCAGGCTGATGGACCGTAGCTAGCAAAGGGCTGGTACCTATAATGGGAAGATCCTATTCTGGACCCACCTCTACAGTGGTGGAGAAAATGTGGCAGAGACTTCCAAGGTTAAAAGTCATTTTACCCAATCCTTAGTTAGTAGTAGAGGCCTCCAGGGGAAAGTGACTCACCCAAGGTCATACTACAATCCACGTGGGCTACACCTTACAGAGGCACAATCATCAACCAACTACACACCATGGGCAGCAGGAGGCCCTGTGGGTAGGTACAGCCTAGACTGGGATGCACATGCCAGTTGGAGCTGAGCCCCCATTTTACAATAAGTGCATTTGGTGGATTTTATGTTGGCAGATTTGAGTGTGCATGTGACACTGCCCCTTTGCCCTGCTCTCCTCCTATTTTTAGATGTTTCTATGGGAGAGTTTCATTATGTTTTCATCATATTGGCACCTCCATTGCCTGCTCTTCTATCTCTTTCTCTCCTCCTCTTCTCCCCTTCTTTAATTATAGTGCTGCTTTTACATTGCTTTCATCTTTTTAAGGTTCTACATATTGAGAGAACATGTAATACTTGTCTTTCTGAGTCAGGCTTATTTCACTCAATATGATGGTCTCCACATTCATCCATTTTTCTACAAATGACAAAATTGCTTTCTTTTTTATGGCTAAAACATTTTTATACATTTTATTTAACTATTTTAATGTTTTCTTTGTCTATTTTTATACAATTTCTTTACCTATTCATGTTGTCGGGCGCTTAGGCTGTTTCTGTGACTTGGCTGTTATAAATTGTGCTGGGAAGAGCACGAGTGTGCAAGTGTCCCACAGAATTCTGAATTCAGTTCTGTAGGGCTTGTACCAAGGAGTGGCATAGCTAGACCAAATAGTGTTTCTGTTTTTTCTTTTTGAGGACCCTCCATGTTCCACACTTCCAGCAGTGTGGAAGTATTCCTTTGTCCCCACGGACCTTGGGCTGTCTTGGCCAGGGTCATGTTTCCTGTAACACACTCTGGATGAGCTGAGGATCTGTGACACGTGACCACGGCCGTGTCACCTTATAGCCCCACCTTGCTCTTCGATGGTATGCTTGGGTTCCTGCTCTACGAGGTCTTGACTGGCGGCCCTCTTCTCTCTCCTCTTTCTCCCCTGGAATCTGATTTACTGCTTTCCTGTCAGGGGCAACAGGACCAGAACACCCCCTCTAGCAAGCTGCTTGTGACAGTTTAAGCTCCTTTCCTTCAATGCTGTTTCTGGAAAAGGGAGAACAGCTGGTCCGTTCTTCCTGACGTTTCCTGATGTTAATCCTCCAGGCTGGTCCAATTTACAGACACACACTTCACAAGCACTTTCTAATCTCCAGGTTCTCTAGGAAGCAGCATCAATGGGGAGGAAATTGGGGTGGTGGATGTTTCGAAGGCCTGTTCTCAGTAACAACTTAGGAGCTATTTGTCAGCACCTCTGTGGGAACCTGGCCCCTTCCTGTTAGTGGCTTGTGTCAAGACCATGGGGGAACCCACTGGACAGACAGTTGGGGCATAAAACAGGGCCAGCCATGGGGTTGGCTACTCAGGATGTGCCCGTAACCCCGGTGATTGGTGTCTAACGAGCCTCTGTGTCTCTCTGAACCACACATTGTCTCCGACTCTGCCCTCTCAGGCTGTCTGTTCCCTAAGCGCCTTCCCTGGATGGGTGATTGATTAATTGATTTACATATTTATTAAAATGTATTTTAGTAGCATCTTTGCCTTTGATGCCAAATCTCATTTCCTATTGTGGGGCTGCTGACAGCCGGCATTGTAAATGCAAAGACACTTTACAAAACAATTTAAATAGCAATTGCCACCAGCTTAAAAATGAGCAAAACAGACAAATAAAATACTGATGAGGAAATTGGCAGCTTCAGAACAAGGAGGGCCTTGGTTTCTGAGCAGCTCTGAGTGCTGGGATGGAAGACAGGCTGTGTAATTGACTCGTTGGATTGGCCTGATTTTAGGTATGGAGAGAGAGAGGTTAACAGTTGCTGCTGTCAATGCATAAGGGCCTCATCCTAAAAGTAGACCTGTCTTCGGGGAGCGGTTCCCAGGACAGGGGTCCAGACAAAGGGAGTAGCTGAGGTTTGAACTAAGACTGCCTTGCGATATACACTCAGAGATTGTTTTGCCTGCTCTGAGGAGCACGGTGAGGCCACGTCTGCCCAAAGATCTGTGAGTCCAGCAGGCAGGTTGTCCTTGTCCTTGGGAGGAGGGTGGGAAGAGGGTGGACAGGAAGTACAGTCATGATTGTGGCCCTAATGACTCCTCTGTGAATCCTCAGCAGGTCACACTCTCCCTCTTGGACTTTGCGTACTTGGGCACAGAGGTGGAGATCCAGGAGCACCCACCTGGGCCACCTGAGACCTGGCAGCTAGCCCTTCTCCGCTGACCCTGGCTGTGTCTTCTACTACATTACATTGCCTTTCTGGCCTTACCTATGGCAAAAAAGCAAAGGATGCAGTGCTTTGTGAATTTTTTTCTCTCTTTTTAAAATCTGTGACAAACAGGCTGGGGATTTAGCTCAGTGGTTCCGGCACCTGTCTTGCAAGTGCAAGGACCTGGGTTTGATCCCTGGTTAACCACATACAATACTGGGTGTGGAGACTCACACCCAGCAGCAATCAGTACCACATACCACAGTACCAGACGTGATGTCTCACGCCTATAATCCCAGCACTCAGAGGCAGAGGCAGGAGGATTGCTGTGATGTGAGTTGGAGGCTGAGCTCAGGGCCAGCCTGAATCACAAAGCAAGACCCTGTCTCAAAAAAAAAAATTAAAAAATTTAAAAAAAAATCTGTGACAGGCTAGGGGACCAGGATGCTATGTAGGTCCACTGATGGCCTGACGGTAGCAAGAGATAGGGTAGGAGATGATTGTGTCTGCAGAGAGAGGAGCCTACAGAACAGAGGCCAAGATCAAGCTAGACTTGGGAGCAGAATACGGCCACATGGTTCCTGAGGAAGGCAGAGGTGAAGTCTGTTGGCAAGAGGTTAAAATCCCCACAATTGAGCTGAATTCTGCTCATTCTCTCTGACCGTGGGCACAGCCTGTCCTCCGCTCACCCCTCTCCTCCCCGACTGTGCCTTCTTCAACTCCGCCGCAGCCCATGGGCCCAGCCTGTCCCCTCAGCCCCTGCTGGGGCTGCCCTCACCACTGCTGGATTCCCCTGCTATCTGAGCTCAATGTATTCTCTTTTCTTTTCTTTTTCCAAGATGCTCTATTTTTCATTTCCAGCCTTGACCTCTAACCAGTACTCTAGTCTCATAAATCCGGCAGCCTGCAGGACATCTCTCCTTAAATGTCTTTCTGTCACCGTAAAATGTCTAGAACCAAATTCAGTGTCTTCACTCACAAGTTGCCACTCTCCCCTCACGCTGAGCGAGCTTTTCCCTGGCATTCTTCTCTTCAGTTTCCTATATCCAGGGAGTTATCAAAAACAAAAACAAAGTTTTAGAAACCCCTTACACGGTGTTCACAGTAGCTGAGGTTGTTTTCTGGCTGTGATCACATTTCTTTCAGCCATAAATAAGGAACGCTTGTTCTGCGCCAGGCTCAGGACTCGGGATGAAGCAGGTAGGTGCAGACACCACCCTTACAGGGCTCAGACTCTGGTGGTCACTTGGTGCCTTGGCCCTCCGATCGGCTGCATCACCCCAGGGTGCAGAAACACTGCTCTGCTTTGCTTGAGAAGCTTTTTAAGTCTTCCAGTGTGACTTAGTTCAAAGCACATAATCCTGACTGTGTCAAAATTTTGAGGAATGTAATAACTATATTATACAATAGCATATACATTCTATTAACAAGTTCTATTAGAACTCATAGACTATATATATGAGGGCCTGTGTTTAGTCCCCAGCACAAAGCAAAACGAAGTACCAAATAACAACTACAAAAATAACAACAGTAAATCTCAAAAATTACTACAGAGCAACTCAGAGGCTCCAAACATAAATGATGAGGAGGTGGAAATGTTAATTACCCTGATTTGATCAGTACCTGGTATATATGTATGTTGAAATATCACCTTGCACCCCATAAATATGTACGACCGTGATATATTAATGTGGATACATTTGTGTGAACACGGCTCTGGGATAAATGCAGAGGGTGTGGAGCTGGGGTTTGTGCCCTTTGGGAACGGGCACACGAAAGAATAATGTGTCTGCAGGAAATTAAGCAGCAGAAACAAATCCACACTGCAAGATATTTACAGTTTATCCAGTCACTTAACAGGCATTTATTGAAAACCCAAAATGTGCTGTGCTGGGTACAGTAAAGGCTGCAATAAAATAGTCCCTGCCTTTGAGGGGTCCAGGCTCCTGAGGAGAGGAGAGACATGTGAGCAGCAGTGTGTATACATTGTGGATGAAGTGATGAAAGCAGGAGGCATGGATGCTGTGGGGAAGAGACAGGGACCCAGGACAAGGAAGCCTCCCTAGACCTTGGCCCAGAGCATGAGCAGTTCAAGGTTTAGCCTTGATTATCAGTTTGAGTGGCTTATGAGCCATGGAGGCATACTTCTGTGTCCGGGTGGGCTGTGGAGACGTGACCTCAGGCACTGCCTCGCCCCTTCCACTCAGACATTCTTCCTTGTGCTCTGCTTTGCTTCACCATGCTCTTCCCCCATGATGTTCTTGGCTTGGAGCCAGCCTACCCTGGACTGAGCCCTCCGAAATGGTGAGCCAAACAAGCCTCTCATCTTTAAGGGGAATGTGTTAGGTATTGTGTCCCGGTTAACGAAGTCAGCAAGCACAAGGTGAGTGAGGAAGAGGGAACTTTAGAGGGAGTGGGACTCATGCAAATACACCAGGCAAAAGGAGTGGCTGCCAGGCTGGCACTGGGGAAGCCCCGAATGTGTGGAGTGGGGCTGAATGTCAGGACAGAAGGGGTGTCCATGGAGGAGAGAGCCAAGCCTTTTGGTAAAATGAGCAAAGTGTCCAGAGAAGTGGGCCTTTCACTGCTCACCACAAGTCAGGGAGGATTTGGACCAGCAGGGATAAAAATACATGGTCCCATCTGGACCATCTGGGGTCTGGTATAGACCACCTGTGACACTCCTTCGTACTTGATTCTGGATTTCTTGGTTCGTCCAGAGAGGACAGTAGCCATGGATGACTTGGTGGGCATGTGTGTAAATTCTTATGTGCATGATGTGGCTACTGTATGAGTGAGGTACATGGTGTGTGTGTGTGTGTGTGTGTGTGTGTGTAGGGGGGCTGAAGCTGTGTGCAAGTCAGTACCTGCTACTCTGCCTGTTAGAGTGGCCTGGTGGTGCTTATGTGGGAATCCAGCACTGAGTGGACAGCCCTCGCTGTGGCAGAAACGTGATGAGTGTTCCTGTTGGCTTTAGCTACTCTTTCCTCACTCACTCACTCATGCATTTATTTCTCACTTCGATTAATTACTGCTGGTGCCCAGGTGCTCTGGTGTGCAGGAAGTGAGCCGGTGCCTGCCGTTTAGATTTCCTGCCATTATTTGCTTCTTGTTTTCCCTGAGTACTTAGTAAAGTCTTTCTAAATGCCAGCCTGTTGTAGCTGCACAGAGGGCAGGGGCTGGAGTATCAAGGGTGGGAATGTGTCTAGGGGACCAGTAGGGTGAAGGCGGGAGTACCCTAGAGAGCTGGGGAGCTCAAAAGGACAGAGTGGCTCCTGTCATCAGCCTGTCCCCTCCCTCACCTGGGACCCCCCCTCCTCAGCGCTTCTCTGCGAATCTGTGAACATGCCAGCTTGGTCCTGCACAAGGGTCTCCTTGGACACTGTGGCCGAGCCTGGGGTCCCCTCTTCCCATGAACCCATTACTTAACTTCCCTGAGACCGTGCCTCCTCAGAGGGCAGGAGTGAGGAGCACAGAGGCTCCTCTGCCCTGTGCTGATGCAGCATACTCCCACGGTGGGTCTATAGTGCGTGATGACATCGCTGTCACTGTGCAGGGTGAAAAGATTCAAGGTTCCGTGTCCTATAGCTGGAAAGAAAATAGAAATGCAAGGGCTAAGCACAGCGACCTTCATTCACACAGGTAACTCGAGTTTCTCAGCCTCTTGACCCACTCGGTGCTGGGGCCTGGCAGCCTGGGCAAGGTGGGGCCTGACCCCCAGGAAGCAGCACGGTGGCCCGAGGGAGGACTGAGCCCACGGCCTCGCCTTTGACAAAAGCACAGGCGGCCGCAAGGGCAGCACTGGTTGTCATGCGGGCCCTCGGGTCCCTGACTGAGAGTGCCCCCCAGGGGTACCTGGGAGGTGTCAGAGCTCACCCACGGCCCCACCCTTCCCCTCCGGTCCCTTGGGTGACAGCTCCCTCCTGTTCCCTTCCCTGAGCACCATTAGCAGCCATCCCCATGGAAACTGATGGGGACCCTGTGGGGGGATAAGAGAAGCAGAATAATCAAGAATTATTTGTTTGGGGAGAGGAAAAAAAATGGAGGGGGAGAGTGGGAGGGAGGAAAGAGAAGAAGGCAAGGAGAGACAGAGGGGAGAGAAAGAGAGACAGAGCTTGAGAGAGAGGAGAGTCTTTTCTTTGGGGAAAAATGGAAATTTAATCAGATCAGTTTTTATAGTGCAAATAGAAAATCAGTTTTAATAAAGCCAAAAGGAAATGCAAAACAGCCGCTTGAGATGGAGATTGTGTTAAACAGACAGCTCTTTAGGAGTGGCCCAGTCTGGGATGTTTATTGTGCACAGACAGCGAGGAGGGGGATTTCTGGCTGAATTTCAAATAGGCATTTGATTTGGTTTTGGGAGTGGGCAGTGAGCTCCTTCTCCCACCCCGGGCCCATCTGTCCAGAGAGGGAACTGGCTAAAACGAGAAGGGGACAGCGGGGCAACAGGGACCCTTATCCCAACTGGCTAAAATGAGGAGACAGCAGGGGAACAGGGACCCTTGCCCAACCTGCCGCCAAGGAGTCCCCCTGCCTCTTCCTACGGTACGTGGCCCCCTAGCGCCCCCTGGTGGTAGCTCCCCGGCCAGCCCTGCCCCTGCCCCTGTCCCCTGCCCAGACACCTACTCAGCTCTCCACTGACACACCCCCATTTTCAGCGCCTGATTCTTAATTATAGTTCTGGCCCAGCTCTTGGTTTTATTGCTTTCATTTATTATAAAAAGACCAGTGTCTTTTTTCGAAACGGCTATCTGGTCAAATCACGGTTGATAAGCAACACTGAGCTGTCTTTTTAAGACAGGCCAAATTTATCACACTTAAAAAAAAAAGCGAGCCTTCGATGGCCTATTAGAAAATCCCCCCCTTTTCCCAGAGTGACATTTTAGTAAAAGGCTTTATTTTTCCCCTCAGCTTTCACAAAGCCATTGCCTTGAAAGAGAGAGGGAGGGCGGGAGGGTAAGACGCAGAGTACTTTTGAGGCTGCTCCATAAAATATATGGAGAGGGCATAGAAGATAACAGGATCTGTTCTAATGGGGCTGTTAGCACGAGAGGAAAAGAGGGGGCCTCTGGCACGTGTTTGTCAGCTGTTAGTTTTGTAATTAGAAGAGAACTACACTTCACATTTTGGCAATGAAGCTATCTGAGGCTGTGAAGAAGATATGTGAGTCTGGGCCAGAAAGACAGGTTTGGAAGAAAGGACCAGGGTGGGGGCCAGGCTGGTGGTCCTGAGGTCAGTGGTCTTGTTTGTCACCTCAGAGGCTGGCTGCAGGGCCCTGCAGTGGATTCTCCTGTCCTTGCCAAGCAGCTGCCACCACCCAGTGTTCCAGAAATGGGAATATTGAATCAATGCAGGAGAAAAAGCAGCCTCTCCCAGGAAGGGGTGCAGGGCCCCGGTGACAATCTTCCTATGGCTGTGGTAGCCTCTGTCCTCCTGCTGGCACGGAGACAGGAGCTGGAGTGAGGCCATTTGATAGTTTTGGTTAGAGGCAGATGCCCCCTGCTGCCTGTAGTTTGGTTCTAGTGAGGTCAGAGGTCCAGGAGGTGAAGGTGGTCCATAGTGGGGTGGTCCAGGAGGTGGGCATGGCGCAAGGGCATGTGTGCAGCCCATTAGATGGGAGTGGTCGGGTGAAGGGGGGTGACGGCTGCTCTTCCTGGAGTGGGTGGCACTGCCTTGGAAGCAGGGCCTGAGTCTACTTACTTCTGCAGTGTGCAGTACCTGGGTCAGGCAGTGGAAGGGGTCAGCAGTGGGGAGCAAGTTGGCAAGGGCTCCTTCTCTGGGTTACCTGTGACCTTCATGCTCTTCTCTAACGTTTTACAACCTCTGTGGAGGTTGGAAGGACTCTTCCGATTCCTCCTTGTATGTTTTCCGCCCCAACGACATTTCTGGGTCCCTTGTCCTGAGCAAGACAGCATTCACTGGTAAGCTGCTCCTTCTGTTTACTCCCCTAGTGTCACACATATTGGCCTCTCCTCACTCTCTTTATGCCCCTTCCCTGTCCTGGTGTGGATGCCTTTGGCCATCTGTCACTGAAAATCTCCTTCCCTGGAGGTGAGGGTGGATTTAGCATGACTGTGTAACTGACACCAGGCTACAGTGGGACATACAGAAAGCTAGGTTGGAAGGGACAGTGGACAGCTGACAGGTCTGGGATAGCGGGAAGGGCTTAGGCTTTGGAGTCAAGATATTTGAAATCAGCACCACTACCAGCTGGATGAACTTAGGAAATTTGATTTCTCTGAGTCTCAGTTTTCTCATCTGTAAAATGACAGGCTGATACTGGGAGAATTAAATAAAGCTGAGTGAAAAGTTTATGTCGCCAAACTGGGAATTTATTAAATGCTAGTCTCTCTCTCAGAGGTGAAGATATAGGCCAGGTAAAGCAGCTTGTGTCATGCTAGAGCGAGGAGACTATACGTCTTAACACTTGGGCCAGTGTTCTTTGTCACCCCCTGGGTCTTTGCTTCTTCTGGTGCCATCTGGAGCCATTTCCCATTTCTCCAGGATCCAGTTTCTATACTTGATCTTAGCCAAAAGGCCGAGAAGCGATCAGGATCCAGTTTCTTATCTTTAGTGATCTCCAAGCTTTGCTGGTTCTTAAAAGTCCTGGTCATAGGAATACATTCTGGAATTTTCTAGATCCTTAGACATGTGCAGTCAGAATCCTGTCTGGACCTGCTCCTCCCTTCCCTCAATGCATCATGGATATGAACCCTGCTGCCTTGGAACCGGTCTCTCATTGTGTGAGTACTGTGAACTCTGGCTTCTGCCAAGAGGCACTGAGTAAGGCCACCAAGCACCTCTGCTTGCCAGAGACTCAGTAGCTCTCTAGGATATCAGACTTGCAGTGTGCAAACTGGGTGAGCCTTGAGCCAAACAAGTGTGAGTTGTCACCCTCAGACTGGGCTTCAGTTCAAGTCCATAAGTGTTAGTTGGTGCCCTTATACAGGTGAGGCACTTTAACCAGAGCGCTCATAGACAGACAACTGCCCATGTGTGCGATAAGGGCTTGACTGTGGAGCTTGCATAGACCTCCAGGACCCCAGAGGAAGTGGGATGAACTGTGATTTGGTGGTAGGGGTGGGGCAGTCAAGACTGCTTGCCAGAAGAGGGGAAGGCGCGAAGGGTTCTGAAGACCGAGGAGATGTTCACAAGGCAGTCAGAGTACAGGGAAGGCTCACTGGGGCCAGATCAGAAGAGGCAGGGCTTGGAGATACAAGAACACACTTAAACTTAGGTTCAACATGCTGTGAAATGGGGACAGGAGGCAAAAATCTCCAGAAGTGGAAGTAAGCTTACCTGTTCTTCAAAATACGAGGAGGGGCAGGAGGCAGGTAGGTATAGGATGTGATTAGAAAGGAAGGCCTCAGGGCCTGATAAAAGTTTGAGGTGCTTCCCCTCTGTCAGGATGAGACATAATTTCTGCAGAATGTCCTTGTTCCATCCCAGCCTTCCAAGACCAATGAGAATGTTGTAAGGCTGCTCTATGCCAGGGCTGCTTGGCTCCCTAGCATGGCTGGGTGCCTGGCCCATGGCTAGACACCAGTGGCCTGGAGCCCAGGGAAGCCAGCTGGTGACAGGATAGAGTTGTCCTGCCTTGGCCAGGCAGACTGGTGGGCTCTCACCCAGGCTGTGATCCCTTCAGGACCTCTGCTTGGAGACAGCTCTGCAGAAAGAGGCAAAGACCGTGGTGGGGCCCTGTCAAGAGTGCTGCCTGTGCATCTTTGCCTTGGTCGCTGGCTCAGGCGCTCTGCTGACTCAGCCCCTCAGAACTGAGGCTAAGTGACCTGGTCAAGGTGAATTCTACCTCACTCCGATGCTCCACTAAAAGGACCTGGAGTGACTGAGAAGCTGCGAGCCAGGCCAGACTGAAGCTGGGCCTCCATTCATTTACTGAACCTGGGGATGGGACTATAAACAGAGTGATGAAGCTAGCTGGCAACCCCGGCTTTCTTCCCTATTGTCTGCAGAGTAGGAAGCAGAGTCCTGGACCACCACAAATCTTATTTGGGTGTTTAAAACAACAGCCAGTCATCCAGCTTGTGAGTCAGCCATGAAAACTTCACCTGAGCCCTGGAAGTAGAATACCATAGGAGCCCCAGGAGCCCAGGAAGGTCTTGGGTATTTGGCTTCCATTCTCAGCCTTCCCCTCCCTTTTACGGTGGCAATGAACTTGACCTTGAGGGATTTATTGTTGTCAGGCTTCTGAAGTTTTTTTTCCTGACTCACCATCATTTGCCAATGAACACATATTTTTGGACTCAAGGCTAGCTATGAATTATATGGTTGGTTTTTAAAAATAAATAGATGACGAGAGTGTATGTACATGAGGGGACACGTATTTGGAACTCAGTGCAGCAGACGTGGCCATCCTGGCTCTGTCACTCCCTGCTGTGGCCCTTGGTTATCCCTCACACCCTCCTGTCCTCCCCAGGGAAGTGCTGCACATTGTCCCTGGGCCTCTTCATGTTTTCCTTACTTAGTAGGTCTCCTCAAAAAGACTGAGCCTCCTTGAGGAATGAAACCTCCTTTATTCTTGTCTTCATATCCCCAGGGCCTGGCATAAAGTAGAAACTCAATAAATGTTAGTCATATGAATGAATAAACGTTTGAATAACAAAAATACCTGCTCTACCGACCTCTCTCAGGATTATTGGGAGGATCAAATGAGATAATGCACATGAAAGCACTTTGTAAATTGCAGAGCACTATACAAATGCAAATCATTCACAGCTTTGGTGGAAATTATTATTCAAATTATTATTATTATTTTCACTGTAAAGGAGGACAGGAAGGAGAGGGCGATGGAATGGTCCCTGACAGGGAGCTCAGCCTGCAGCCCCCGGCAGTGGCAGCGGCAGTGGCAGTGGGTAGCGTTCTCCACCTCTCAAGCCCTTTCAAGTCACCCTCTGCAGGCTGCCTCCGGTTAGGTGGGCGATGCAGCTGCTGGGCGGGGCAGAAGTTGCCCTTGGAATCCTGCCCAGTGTGGGGACCGAAGCTGCCCGCACGTCGTACCCTGAGCAAAATGAATTAAACACCAAGCTGGAAATGGAAAAGGGTTTCCTTTCAAGGCGCTTTTTTTCTTTTCTTTTTCTAAACGAAGTGAGAAAGGTGGTGGGTGTGCGCTAGGAATGGAGGAGGGAGGGGGAAAAGAGAGAGAGATATTGGGAGAGAGAGGGAGATAGAGAGAGAGACACCCAGAGAGAGAGAGAGGTCCCCAATCCCCATCCTAGTGTTGGCGCCCATCTCCCCGTCCAGCTCGTTTCCAATGCTATTATCTGGCCTCTTCAACCCCTGCCCGGCGAGAGGGAGGGCGAGCCGGCTGGGCAGCCGAGAGACAGGAGCAAAGCCGTGATTGATAATTGGCGACTGTAATTCTATAATTCATCTCTCGGCTCCGCAGTGAAATTAAAAGAGTTTAGGTTCCCAAGCATAATGATCATCAATTAAACGCCGAGGAGATTTAGTGTCCTCATTTGAATTTTGTTTTATTTATTTAAATGTTTCTCTTTGGCAGGGAGGGGGCGGGCCTGCGCGGCCCCGTCTCGCAGGCCGCTGGGGGCGGCGGAGGGTGGAGCGCGGCCCGCGGGGCGGCGGGCTTTGAGAGACAGGGGATCCATCATCGCGGCCTAATCAGTTAATACTGATAAACTGCCAGCAATAACTGCCAATTGCGCCGGCGTTTGGAGCTGCCAGTTCATTCATTTAGGGAGTGCGGCGCACGTCGGGGAAGCGCTGGGGCCGGCTGGTCTCTGCTGTGGCTGGTGCCGGCCAGGGCCGGTGGCCGCTGCTCAGGTCAGGCCCGGGAGGGCTGCGGAGAGACTGACCTGCAGGCTCCGGGAGAGGCCACCTGTCCTTCGCTCCAGGTCCACAAGGAGGTGCCAGGCACTCTGGGCCGCCTCCCAGCCCGGCTATGGGGGACTCCTCGCGCCGAGCCACAGAAAGAGGCCTCGGGAATTAGGGACTTTTTGGTGGGGCCCTGCCGCCCCAGCTAGTGACTCAGTTTCCCTCTGTGCGAAGGCAGGGGCTGCGCTGGATGGCCTGTAGGGGGCCTTCTAGCTCTGTGGCTTGTCTAAGGCTGCCTTTCCGCGCCGGATTGGAGGTGGCACAGGTAACCCGCCCTTGCGCCTCTCTTCCTCCTTGGGGATTTGGGCCTGTGTGCTCCTTGGTACCCCCTCCCTCAACTCCGACCTCCTCCTTCCCCAGCTTGGTGTCCGTTTCGCTGGTTGGTGAGAGCTGCAGTTTCCCGGCATTCTCTGATTCCTACTTCTCACTTGCAATCAAGAAACTAAAAATAGACCATAAAGGAGCTCTCCAAGGGGGGTAGGCGGAGGTGGGCGAAAGTGCTCTGGCTCCCGGTGGGAATGAGACCTCATCAGCTCTACATAGAGAGTTGGAAATCCAATCCAGACCACGGGCAAGGGGTGGGTGTGCGACAGAGGCCCTCCTGATCAGCGTGTGGAGAACTGGAGAAAACGGTGTGTGGTGGAGGCGGCGATGCTAAGGAGAAGGAGAGGACAGTCCTGGGGCAAGTTTCTGACATTCTGGGTTCTGGAGGAAGAGGCCATAGCACGCCTTGGGCCAAGAGCTTGAAATCCGAATCCAAGAGGGCTCCTGGAATGGTCTAACTCTTCTGCCAGCAGGGGCGCCCTGTGCTGATTTTCACAAGGGCAGTTTTTGTGTACGCTAAAGCACTGAGAAGGATTCTGGGGAGTGGTTGTGTATTTGTCCTATTGAGCCTGAAGAGAAACGACACCATTCCCCCTTCCCCCTGGAGAGGGACTCTTTCAGAACTTCAGAATGGTGACTTTTGTATTGTGATACCAGGCGTGGTGTAGTGCGTTGGACGTCTGGGGGGCATTGTGCTGGGACTGGATGTGAGGACAGAAGTCTTGAAGACATTGGCTAGACTAGGAGAGTTGGGCCATAGGCTTGAGACAGGGCCCCTGAGCTCTCAGACAACTGCTGTCAACACCCAGGGTACCCTGTTTCATGGGCAGAACTCCCCGAAGCTTAGACATGGGCTTGTGTAAGTGACTGTTGGCATGAGGGGGTGAGACACCTATTTCTGGAGTTTGGAGACCTGGGCCATAATCCTAGCTCCACTACTGTGTGCCCTTGGTCCGGATGCTCTTCTGAGCCTCAGTTTCTCTTCCAGTCTAGTAGCAGGGTATATTATAAAAAAGCTCTTGGAGAGGGGAGGGTGCTCCATACATGCAAAGGATTCTCATTATAGCTTTCATCTCTCATGCATGAAAATAGGCGGCAGTCCAGCCTTATCTTCTGAGGCCAGTGCAGAGGGAGGCCCTTATCTCCACCCTTGTATGGCGGTGCCTCACAGGCCCCTTCCTGGTGCACGGCTATCTTCAGGACCCGTGACGCATCCCCTCCTGGGGGAGGAAGGGAAATGGCTGATATTAGAATCCCGAGACTTGGTAGTTTTGAACCACCGATTCAAATCAAGATACTGTCTTTCAGTTTTCTCTCCATCTTGCTGAACTCATTCCAGTTCCCTTACCAAGCCGATTTCTATCGAGAGAGTCCGTTCTTGAAAATGTGGTGATTTCTCCAGCAAGGAAAGGCAATGAGGAACCAGGCCCTGCTGGGGTGGCGGCTGCCCTCCCTGACCTGCCCATCCTAGCACTTCCGACCCTCAGCTGCAAGGCTGTCTCTTCTAGCTTCTGAAAAGACTCCTCACCTCTCTTTTCTGGAAGGTAAAAGTCTTCCAGGTTAATCAGAAGAGATTTGAGGGTGACCCCAGGTCCTCAGAAGTGCCTGCCCACTTTATGTTTCCAGCCTCTTTGCCCTGTGCCTGGCCAGGACAGCCTCCAGCTTCTTTGGGCAGATTAGCAACTATATTTGGGGTGAGGAGCTCTGAAGGCCCCGGATGCTACAGTTTTCAGTGTGGAATCCATGGGAGCACCAAGCCCAAGTGGGCATACATCCCAACAAAGGCTTTTTAAAAATTACCATGTGCTGTCCTTTTCTCTGATTACAAAAGTAATACATATTCATGGTCAAAAATTTGAAGAATACAGAAAAGCACAAAGAAAAAAATTCATCCATATTCTACTACCTAGAAGCAACCACTATTAATATTTGAGGTACATCACCTCCTTGTCCTGTCCTTTCATGCTGCTGTCTCTTTATCTCTGTCTTTTGTGGAGTCTCAGTCAGTAACACTGTTTTGTCTTCCTTTGGTAACAGCATATCAGGCACATTTCCCCACACACAAAAGTGCCATTTGATGAGTGTGGCCAGGTGTTTGGTCTGGGAAATGTGGGATGGAGGCTCTCAGAGGAGATCACAGCACTGACAGATCTGACTCTCTCAGTTTCCAGTGGAGACAGAGGACCATGAAGTCCACCGATGGAAGGAGGGGCAGCCCTCGAGGCAGAGCAACGTGGTACCCAGTGTTCAAGAATGCTGTGAGATTTGTACCAGGCAGATCCTGCTGTACCATCACTGCTCAGCCTTCTTCTTCTGTGGGCTCTGGCCCAGGCTGCATCAGGCCAGCTGGGGGCAGGCATGGAGTGGAGTGCAGGTCCCAGGAAGCTGTGACAAAGAAGCACTAAGGTGAAGTGGAAATGTAAAGAACGACCCCAGGGAGCATGGAAGCTGAGATTCCTCTCTCCCAGTGTCATGGGCTTGAGTAAGGACTGTAACATAGGAGTGGCACAATCCACTTAAACTGTAGAACTTCTGTCTCATTAGTGGTGACTAGTGGTTTCTAGACGTTGGGGGCAAACTGCTCACATTCTTTGCCCATCTTGTCAAAACAGCACACCACAGTCACCTCCTTGAAAGAATTATGATGGGACTGTCTGCCTACTGGTGTAACAAAACCTGTCTCCCCCCTGCCAGGCTTCTTCTTGTCTTCCTTCGATAAGAACAACAAGAATAACAAAACACCAAATAGTCTGATTTAAAAAAGAAGCAAAGCAGGAAGAGCAAGGTACAAAAATAGACAATTCTCAAAATATAATACATTGATGGGCAACAAGAATTCAAAAAGCTCAGTGATATTAATCATTAGAGAAATGCAAATCCGAACAATGGTGAGATATTACCTTGTGCACACGCATGGAGGGAGGGAGAGAGAGAGAAGGAGAGGGACAGGGCGAAGGAGAGGGAGAGGAGGATGTGGAGAAATTGGAACACTTGTGCATCATTGGTGGGAATGTGTAATGATATAGTCGTTGTAGAAAATAGTATGGCAGCTTCTCAAAAAATTAAAAACAGAATTACTGTATGATCTAGTGATTTCACTCTTGCGCTTCTGGTATGTATCCAAAAGAACTGAGAGCACATTCTTGAAGAGATGTTTGTACATTCATGCTTGTAGCAGTAGTATTCACTGGCCGAGAGGTGGAAACTTCAATGTCTGTGGACAAATGAACAGATAAACAAAAGGTGGTGTGTACATACAATGGGATGTTATTCAGCCTTAATACATGCTGCAACATAGATAAACCTTGAAGACATTATCTGAGGTGAAATAAGCCAGTCATATAAACATAAATACTGTATGATGTCCCTTATATTAGGTATCTAGAGTAATCAAATTCACAAAGATAGAAAGTAGAAGGAAGGGCGGGAAGTACCTTGATAGGAGAACACCTATTCAAGTGTGCCTGAAGCCCTGGATTCAGTTTTTGATACTGCAAAGAAAAGAGAAGAAAAAGAAAGTAGAATGGGGCTTGCCAAGGGATGGGAGGAGAGGAAATAGGAAGTTTAGGTATAGAGTTTCAGATTTCAAGAAGAATGGAGATTGGTTGCACGACAATGAATATACTTAAAGCTATTGAACTGCATGAGTGAAATAGTTAAAGTGGTGAAGTTTATATGACATAGTTTTACTCCAGTTTTAGGAGAAAGGTACTTCTCTTGCCTTCCGGTCATGACGGTAAGGGATGAGTGCTTTCTTCTCATGTGTCCTTCCAGGGCTTATGCCATCTGCAGCTGAGCCCTTGCACCCTCTGGTTGGTCACGTCTCCTCAGACCACACTTGAGCTTCCTCTTGTTCAAGTTCTCTGATGGCAAAGATAAGATCTTTTCCTCTTTATCTTCTCATGTGACACCTAATGCAGTGTCTCGAACATAATGATAGTTCAATTAATATTTGTTGATTGACCAATTCAGTATTTTCTTTGACGTAGTTTGAACTGTGAGCTGGAGGGTGATGCCAGGTAGAGACAGTGGGCAGAGAAGGCAGGACAGAGTGTGCCTGGGTGTGTCTGTGCCTGCAAACTGTTGGGACAGCTGCTTTCTGCGTGGTTGAATTTACACTCACGCACAATTTTTATGTGCACACACAATCAGATGGGGAGAGTGAGAAACTCACAGTTCTCATCTTGATTAGATTAGATGTAAGAAAAAGGTACTGCAACCCTCTTGGTGGTTTTAGACTGAAGAATGTTGGAAGACATTAACTGAGCTGCCTGGGCCATGTACCTAATTTTACTTTTCTTTAAAATGTCTGGAGAAACAGATCCACTGCTCTCCTCAAGAACACAGATCGGTGTCTTACAATGCTTCTGCTGGGAAAGTTCTTCCCGACCTCTCACCTCTATCCCTCCTGCCACCGTGTAAACTTCTCTGTTGAAACAGAGGACCTTTTCTTGCGACCATCTCCCTTGTAGGCTCTTTTAAAAGTTGAACTTTAACAGAATAACAATCCCTCACGTTAGGTGCCTGTAATTTTCTCTTCCTAGGGTGGTTCTGCTAAATTAATTGTCTGGTTCTCTTGAAAAGCAATCTTTTCCCCCAGTTCATGTTCTGTTTTTGACCTAACATGGCCATTCTTGGCCTTTTGAATGGGATTTGCTTCTAGCCAGGAATTAAATTTCCATAGCAACACTGGCAGCCATCTCTAGAAGTACTCTCCCCGTTCAGTACTCTGCCACCCTCCTCACCAACAGGTGGCTTCCCTGGTTATAAGCCATGTGTATGTTTATGCTTATTTCAGTCAGGGCAGACAACAGCAGTGGCAACTTGTACTATTGAAAAGATGAGCCAAAAATCCAGAGAAAGGAATCTTCTTGCTTTTAGTTCCTGGGGGCCCTGGGTTTCTGAAGAAACACTGCTGTTTATTTTTTTTCCTGACTCACAGCATTTTTTGAAAGTGAGTTTGGAGGTTTTCATCTTATTTCTAAATCACCAAGGCCTTTTTCTTGACGTGGGGCACCCTGCTAAGCTAGAAGCAAGAGAAAAGCCTGAATCCTAGCTTTGGGGATTTGTTCGTTTGTTTAAAGTTTATTATTTATGGCTTTTTAAAGAAAGTAAACCATAAGACATGCGAAACTTTTTTTTTTTTTTGAAAATACAACTCAGCTTCCTCTCAGTAATTCTGAAAGGATCTTTGTTGTCTGTGGATACAATATCTGAGGCCCTCATTTTAGTGGCCACTTACTCTCTCCTCTCAGCCTTAACTCATTTACCCTTCCTTAGGTTCCTGTCCTCCTGCCAGAGAGGATTTTGGTATGTTGCCACAGTGTATTCCTCACGGTTGACGTCTTGACTAGTGTGTCATGAAGGAAGTCGCACAAGTGCTCTTCAGTGCTAGTTCTCAGGCAGGCAGATAGGGCAGTAGCCACCGAGACCCCCTCCTGCTCAGAATTTCCATCCAGGGCAACACTGTCCACTCATCCCCACCCCACCAAGTCATCCAGCTGGTGTCATCTCCTAGGGGTGCCATGTTCTGAAAAGGTTGGAAAGCATTGCTTTTTAGGCACAGTCCAATGTTGTGTCCGCCACAAACTCATTCTGAGTCCTCTAGCCAGAAGGCTGCCTTTTTTCTTGGCCGCCATTATCCATCCATCCTTCCAGAGAGTTGGTGGTCTGTTCTGGGCTGGATACATTTTGCTCTTTTAGGCATCCTTCCTGCCTCCTCCCTCCAGAGATTAGTAGCTCCTGGAGAATTTTGTTTTGTGTCTGGAACTGTGGCTTGTGTGTACCCGGACTGCTGTATTTGAAATCCAGCCATGGCTTTTCTCCCCAGAGTCTCTCCCCTTGATACACTGCTGGCATGTCCCAGTGAGCCTGCCACTGTTCAAAAATATTGCTGGAATTACTTTCAGAGAAGGTTTATGAGCCGAAGAATGAAACGAATCTCTTTTCTTTAGAATCAAACAGTGTGTATTTAATTTTCATTTTGTTGTCATTGTTAGTCAACAAATATTTATTGAGCCCCAGGCACAAGGTTGTTTTAAAAAATTTAATATAAACTACTTGTCTACCTGATCGGCAAAATTCAGCTCCAAATAAGTTTGGTCTTTTTCCAGAAATCAAATCTATCCTCGGAACATGAAAGATTTACCATCTTGGAGCAGATTTTCATAAGGAATGTGAAGAATACAAAACTGCAAGCAAAATGAAATCAAACAACAACAATAAAACAGTGGCTGCATCACTGGAATGGGGAAGAGCTGCAAGGAGCCCCAGCTGTGTGAACTCTGCTGCGCTTGTTAAGGAGACTCGCCCACTGGCTAATCCCGCTCTCCTACAGGTATGTGTCCTTCAGAGAACTGTGGGGCATCCAGTGGGATTTGTACCTTTACAGAGCTTACGTTCTAAAAGAAGACACTTAATTCACATACTTTTATGGGGACTCTTTTCTAGAACGATGTCAGTGTCTGAGAAAACCTCTAACCCCATGAGTCAGTCAAGTATGCTGTTAAGATCATGCCATTTGGAGCCAACAGATATGGTTTATGTCCTGGCTCTGTCACCTGCCTGGGTCGCTTTGGTTGTTTAAAGTTTCTTGGGCTCAGTTTACCTCTGTTTAGTGGGAGGATGGCATATACTCTGTAGAACTGCTCCTGTACAGATGAGTGTTCATTCTGACTTGGCCACTATTCTGGTTTCTAAGAAAGCACTGATTGGCATTTTTGGATTATCATTTCTTTCTCTGACAATAGAGGGCTGAGAAATAAATTGCTGCCTTCAGACTTTTGGAGACTCGGATTACAGATTAGAATTTAAGATGTTCTTTGATTTCTCTGAAGGGAGTAATTGAATAACTGGCACATCTTGCTGTAGATACTATTGGGACTAGATCTCATGAAGAATGTGTTCTGAAGAAGGTTAGGGAGAGGGAGGATGGACGAATAAAGGATATGAAGGAATCATTCGTTGAGAAGCTGGAGACTCGCCTGGTTAAGTACTTGATATAATTTGGATCTTGAGTGTTTCCAAAAGGCCTGTATGTTAAGGTTGGTCACCAGCCTGTGGTGCTACTGAGACCTTTAGAAGTTGGGACTTGTTGGAAGAAAGTTAGGTCACAGGGAGCATGCTCTTGAAGGGGATATTAGGATCTCTGTGTCTGTCTGTTGTCTGTCTCTGTCTCTTTCTCTCCTGGCCACCACATGCTCTTGTGATGTTTTGCCTTGCTATAGGCCCAAATGCTAAATGGCCGAACATTTCTCAGACTGTGAGCTAATGTAAACCTTTCCCCCTTTTGAGTTGATTATCTCAGGTATTTTGTCACAGTGGTTGAAAGCTGACACTTGCTTTAAAGTAATTCTTTATTTCTTCCAGCAGAGTTGCTGTTTGGAAGATGGTTCAGATCTTCTAAGCTCTGGGCTCTGCTTTCAAATGCAGCCTGAACCCAGCTGCCCCTGGTTTCCCAGGCATTGGGCTTGACTATCTACTGTTTGAAGCCCAACTTCTCCAGGAATCTTTGCCGGAGGAACATGTGGTCAAGTTCTAAGTGCCAGGCATTATTTGAGACCTTCTCACAGTGAACTGACTTGATCCTAGGAAGTAGTACTCTTATGGTTCCTGTTTTGTGGATGAGGAGACAAAGGTCAAGGTAGGTGGAAAAACTGACCAGGCAGTGGCTGGTTAGCGGCAGGGCTAGGACTTGGCCCCAGGAAGCTGGCTGCAGAGCTCTCCCCTGATCCTGTCCTCACTCCCCACAGTTTCCCCCACTCCTTGATCCTACTGATCTTAGCAACTTCATAGATTTCTTCAGATGAATTAAGTACTTACTCATCGTATTTATTACATGTTCTCTTTTCTCCCTTTTATATTATTAACTGCTAAATCTCAAATGCCTAGAATAGTGGACACACATAAAATATGCTTAATAAATATATGGTGAATAAATGAAATTTTCAATACATTATTAAAATGTGTTTATCTCGGGCCGGGGAGTTAGCTCAGTGGTTCCGGCGCCTGTCTTGCAAGCGCAAGGGCCCGGGGTCGATTCCCCGGTAACCACATACCATACTGGGCATGGAGACTCACGCCCAGCAGCAACCAGTACCACACACCACAGTGCCGGGCGTGGTGGCTCACGCCTGTCATCCCAGCACTCGGGAGGCAGAAGCAGGAGGATTGCTGTGATGTGAGTTTGAGACTGAGCTCAGGGCCAGCCTGAACCACAAAACGAAACCCTGTCTCAAAAAACCTAAAAAAAAAAAAAAAAGTGTGTTTATCTCTTTTTCTCTCTTCTTTTGCACCCTGCTTTTTGAGAGTTTTGATTTGTGTGTCTCCACGTCCTCTAAGGGCTCTTGGTTGTACAGGGGGATTTCGATCAGTGTCATTGACTACCTCCTCATCTCTTGCTTGGAAAAGCATAGTCCCAGCCAAAACCTGTTGCCTGTGAATACTTGTTTCACTTAGCGACAACTGTAAGTCTTAGAGATCAACTGTTCTGAGGTTGTCATGGTAAATAAGGCTTGCCGACATGACCTTTTGGTGTCTGTTTAATATTTTTAAAGTCGCATGTGTTTTGGTGAGATGTACATGTCTCTTTTCCACAGTTCCCTAACCTTCCTACTGTACAACCAACAGCTGTAGCTGTTCCTGAATGGAAGGGGTACTGGGACTCCAGCCTATCTGTCTGTCTGTCTGTCTTCCCCTCCCGCTCTGTTTCCGTCTCCCTCCCGCTCTGTTTCCGTCTCCCTCCCTCCCTCTCCTTCTCCCTGATTGTAGTTTAACCTGATCACTTTACACCTGAGCAAACAGAGGCCCAGAGGAGCATGCTGACTTGCCCACAGCCCTGTAGCTGGCAGAGCCTGCAGTTTAGCCCTGATCTGCCTCAGCCCCACGTGGTGTCCCCTACACACTGTCCCTCGAGTGGGTGCCCTCTCTGAATAGCGATGAAAATGGATGTGACTGGTCTAGGAGCTGTGAGGGCAGGGTGAAGGGATGGGAGAGGGGAGCCCAGTGGAGACAAGCACCTCTCCCTGCTCTCTGCTACCACAAAGCCACGGTACTCACGGGCGACCCCTTCAAACCATGGGATTTTCATCAAATGAGAGAGCAGCAGGACTCCTTCTTTCCTCCCCCCGCCCCCATTGTAATTAGTTGTCAAAAAATTTTAGATGGAAGGGGGAATGCTCAGGTCCTGATGAGATGATACAGCAAAGATTTCATTTCATCTTGAATTTGACATTAAACTTTAATAGTCTCAAGGACAAGAAGCCAAGAGATATCAGATGTAATGAGATAAAGCAAAGTTTCTCTGACAGCAAATTTGATCACAAATGGGCTCCGAGATTGCTTCTTTGATATAAATGAAACATAATTCATCTTCCAGCTCCCCGAATGGGCTTTCAGGCTGGGGACAAAGCTGGCATCTCTCTCGCCCAGTGCTGACAAGTGGCAGCACAGGGAGCAGGCAGAGGCTTGGCTAGAACCAGCTGAGGCGTCAGCCACTCGGTCTAGAAAGAGAAGGAACAACAGCTGCAGCAGTAGGAGAGTATCCGGGGGTGCAGCCTGTGGCGAGGAGGTGCTAATGTGGGGTGGTGTGCCAAGCACCAGCCTCTGACTCGTGAGCAACCAGCGCATTTCCTTAACCCTGTTAAATGAGCACATTAATGTCCTCAGGGCAGCTCATGGTCTTCCAGCAGGATTGCTGCCCTCAAGTGTCCACTATGGGAGTTCAGCCGGGGCTGCTGATTGGGCGCACAGGGTCTAAGGTCAGCACCCCTGCCGTAGCCTCCAGAAAGCCTCTCAGTTTTTGAGTTTTTCCCCTCTGATCTCTTTTCCGTTGGGTTCCCTAGCCTCCCCTTCCCCATCTCCTGAGCTCCCTCATCGCAGGCAGTCTCTGCACAAATCCCTTGCCCTCTTGGTCCAACATTACTCACCTTGCTTCAGTCTCTGAGGTTACATCTTCTGAGAAGCCTTCCCTCCCTTCTCTGCCGGAAGACAGCTTCCCTCCTCGGGGTTCCCGGACCCCTGTGTGACTCAGAGTCTGTGTGTCCTATCTCATTGCTATTCCTGAATGTATCTGTCACCTTTTCCAGATCATGAGCTGCTCAGGCCAGATCTCCTTGGCTGTGTCACGGTGCTTGACATGGAGGCACTGCCTGGGGAGAAGGTAGCAAATAGAATTGAACCCTGGGGGCTGGGCCTTCTGTAATGTACCAAGCTCCGTTTAGTCAACGAGTTTCCTCTGGAGTGAGCTGGCCCAGGACGCAGGCACATTCACCTCTCTGCCATGGTGGAACAAGGAACCAAGTACAGGCAGTGCTTTAGATTAAATAACTTTATCCACATTCTCCTTGGTCGAGCATTTGTGACTGCAAAACTGAAACTAGGTTTGAAATAGATCCATTGGTGGCGTCTTCTCTTCTTTCTTGGTGCTAGAAGGAGGGTTTTGGTTAAAGCATCATCACCTTTCTCCCCCAAGGGCAGAACTCTCAGGAAGGGAGTGTAGGATAAAGAAAGAAGTGACTGGGGGGCTTTATTAGGGCAGGGCATGGAGGGAGGCAGAGTCCAGTGGGGAAGCAAGGACAGAGGAGCCAGTTCAAGGGGAAGTTGAGCCAAGGAGCTCTGGGGCCAAATAGAAATGTAAATTTCATCCAATGGTCCATTAATAGATAAATGAATAAATACATTACAGTACATGCACTATGGAATATTATTCAGCCAGAAAAAGGAATGGGATACTGATACATACTGCAATGTGAATGAATCTCAGAAATATGTTACACTGGGTATAGTGGTGC
This sequence comes from Petromus typicus, assembly GCA_004026965.1. Taxonomy (NCBI): domain Eukaryota; kingdom Metazoa; phylum Chordata; class Mammalia; order Rodentia; family Petromuridae; genus Petromus; species Petromus typicus. The sequence goes on along the minus strand of PVIR01014015.1, from coordinate 4,414 downwards.
ATGCCTGTAATCCTTGCACACAGGAGGCTGAGGCAGGAGGATTGCTGTGAGTTGGTCCAGCATTACTTGCCTGCCTGGGCTAAGCCTAACTTGAACTACATAGCAGGATACTATCTCAAAAAAAAAAAAAAAAAAGAGAGAAGTATTATGCTAAGCAAAGAAGCCAAACATAAAGGTCATATATTGGATAATTCTGTTTATATAAAAGGTTCAAAAGTAAGCTCATGATGACAGAAAGTGGGTTGTTAGCCAGGGCTGGGAGGTGGAAGGAATGGGGCAGGGTAAGTAACTGCGTAACTATGGCGTTTTTTTTCTGAGGTGATGAAAATATTTTGGAAGTAGACAGAAGTGATGGCGGCATCACATTGTGAATATACTGAATGTCACTGAATTTTTAATGTGGAATGATTAAGTTTGGCCCGGCCTCGTGGTGCATATCTAAACCCCAGCACTCTAGGAGTCTGAGGCAGGAGAATTGTAAGTTTTAGTTCGGTCTGGGCAACCTAGTGAATTTGAGTCTTGAGTTCAGTACCTGGTAATACCAAAAAAAAAAAAAAAAAAGAGAGAGAGACTGACTTTATGTTAAGTAAATTTCACTATAATAAAAATTAAACTTCAATCCAAGAAAAAAAGGAATGTACAAGTTTACTCTTGCAGCAAGAGCAGAGGGCATCTGGGTAATTCCACTGTGTATCTTTCTTGTTAACTTGAGTACTTATTAAACACATCTGCATGCTTACCAGGGCTGCTGCCCTCCACATCTCCAAGGGACACCATTGTCACGACGGTTGTATTAGTAAGCTTTCCCATTAATGGGACTTGCAGCTAAAGAAGAGGAGGTTTAATTGGGCTCACATGTTCGGGGAGTCAGCCCATGGTTGGCAGCCTCTCAAGGCAGAAACATCTTTGTGTAGAGGGCAAAATTATTCAGTCTGTAGTGACAAAGAAGCACCGTTGGGAAGAGCACTAGGTATCAGGAGCCAGGTATGATTAACTAGCCTGGGTGACTCACACAGATACACTAGAGGTGTTTTTCACTACCCCAGAGGTGGCTCTCAAGCCAACCAACTTAACAGTCCAGCTTACCTGCCCCAGTTGTCCACATGGATGACGTGTGGTGGGATTTTGCTTGAGAGGGAATGAGCTTAGAAGCCCTCAGCCAGCCCCTCATCCATATCTCACACTCACATAGCCGTGTGTGAGTCATTTCTCTCTCTACAGCTGCCATCTCAGTGAACTGACCGTTGATAATCAAGGTCTGGTGCTGGAGAGACGGTCTCTCTGTGGCATTAGTATTGTCTTTGCTGTCCTTCCAGTCTCCCAGCATGGGCCATTGCCAACACATACAAGTTACAGTGGGCAAGGGAGGGGGGGAAGACCCCAGGTGATGACAGAAGGGGCCCGAAGTCATTATTTTAATGGAGTGGTTGGCTGTGCTTCCAAATCCCCTTATCAATGTCATTAGAATTAATTAGATTGCACACTCTCCCTCTTCTCTCTCTCCTTTGTCATCATAAATGACTTTCCTACAGGTATGTTACTCACAGGGATGACAGGTTTCCACATGGTTGGCCCTCTGAGGCAGTGACGCTCCTGCTGGCTTGGAGCTGACTGCAAAGGCCTCCTTCCTCTGGAAGTCAGCTTCACCTGCTCCCAGGGTGCTGAGGTTGGAGAGACTTCTAGAGGGCTTCTAGCCTTTGTCAGATAGGGTCTCTCTAGAGAACTGAGACATTTTGGGCCCTCTTTTCATTGGCTCCAACAAAACTGAGGAACAATTGTTCTAAAGAATTTTGTTGTGCTTCTTAACACAGAATTTCTAAGCACTCTGAGATTGTCCACTCTGCTGGTAGACTCCACACTTATCTAGTCTAGACCATAAGGACTAGAAACTGTGAAGCTATCTGCAAGGGGTGCATAGTAGCCTGCTTCGCGTAGAGGATGGAGCTGGACACCTGTGAGTGTTAGAGGCCTGGGCACTTCCGTCAGTCTGAGGAAAGATTTGTATGCAAGGGTGAGGATGGTTTTATACAAACAAAACAATTTATTTAATAGAACTGTCTCATTGATGCTGTAGGGTAAGATGGGAGCTTTCTAGATTCTGTGGAAAGTCCTGTCTTCTCCGGAAGTGCAGTCTTCCTTGGGTAACTTCAGAACTCTGCCACATAGTAACTGTCTGGATTGTCCCCATGGCAATGGGTATGGTACATTTGCTATTTACCATCTGGGATTTGACAGGATATAAGCAATAAGCTTATGACAATGGCAAATGGCAGTCCTATTCACTTCTCTGGCTTCTGTGCTGTGATCAGTGTACTGGCCTGGTCACCTCTGCAAAATCTGAGTCTGAGACCTGTGAGCTGGACACGACTTCGGCCCTTTGGTAGGCACTTTAAGCACGTCGGTTTATGCATCTGGAGGAATCTTAGCTGTGCACTGCAGAAGTGGAAGGAGAGGCTTGGATTATATGTGTGGTGTGGTCGGGTGAGTGGGGCTCAGGAGAGAGCTCCTGCCTTAGCCACATATCTAGCATCTAGATATGTGACCTTGACCAAGTCATGTTGCTTCTATGAGCTGAATTCATTGGCTAGGTATGTGATACCAAATACTACAAATTGTGTAGCCTGGAACAGCAGGACTGTACTGTGTCACAGTTGTGGAAGGTGGAAGTCTGAAATCAAAGTGTTGGCAAGGCCAGGCTTTCTCTCTGAAACCTGAAGGGGAAGGACCTTTCCTTCCCGGTCCCAGCTGCTGGTAGTTTCCAGGTGTCCCTTTATTACAGCTTAACTCCAGTCTTCCCATGACCTCCTCCCTGTGTCCCTTCGTGCTGGCTTCTCTCTGTTCATTGTCTGATGGCACGTTCACATTGTCCTTTTTAAGAAGGGATCCATTATATCGGATGAATGCCTACTCCAATGACCTTATTATAACTTACCTGCCTATGTCAAGCCCCTATTCTCAATAAGGTTACAGTCTGAGGTCTGAATCTATTTTAGTGGAACTAACATGAGTCTTGGTCTTTTTACCTGCAAAATGAAAGTAGAACTAGAGTCCTTTCTGTCATGGATTCTTGGTTTCTGTGCTCTTTATCAGAAACTAGTCCCCCACTCCATTTTTGCTAGTGGGCAGGAGAGAGCAAGGGGGGGGAGAAGGAGAAAGAGGAGAGCGAGCTAAATTTATAAGCAGAAGAGAGGACAGATGGATAGTCTTTTAATAAGTGATTATAAAACTGCAAATCTGCTAGGGAGTGGGTTAAAGTCGTAGCATTCTGGTCCCACTCCCAGAGACTGATGAGAGGAACTAGATAGGGCCTGGGAGTCTGCATTCCACAGAGTTCCCCGTGTAAACATTCTGATGCAGGTGGATCTTGGACCTCACTGGAAGAAATACCACTTTTTCACTATGGGCCTATAGACCTATGTACTGTCATCAGCTAAGATGTGGGGAACAGGTGCTAGGATGGAGCTGTGTAGAAGAGCAGAGGTAGCTGTGACAGCCAAGGTCCCTGACACGCCTACAGCCAGGCCTTTGCTGGGGTCCTGGAAGGAGAAGTGGGCAGCCCTGTCACCTCAAGGTCTATGGCAACCACTTTTCATGATCATTGAGAGGAATTAGGCACGTTTTGTAGTCCCAGATATCTTCTCTTAATTGGTGAGATGGGGTTGACTTATTTGTTAATTAATGCATGAGGAGCATGCAATAATGTGTGCTTTATTTATACCTGACAGGGATGGATTTCCACAGAAACCTCTGGGGTGCAGGAGCAGCCCAATAGTGGGGCTGGCTGATGGCTGTCATGGAAAGGTGTCATCTTCTAACCAGCAACCTTCAGGGCCACCCTGTTCCCACACATACCCCAAACTCCTCTCCTGACTTGGGAATCGGTGCCACTTCTTCATAGAGTAGGTAGATTTATTCGTTAGACAAAAAACAAAAGTATTATTTATTAAAAGCTCAACACAACCCTCCTTCTTTCTGTTATGTCTTACATATCTGCCATGTTCTGGCCACTGGACTGTATGCCGAGAACCCACAGCACAGGTCTTGCTTTGTGGTGGGTCACTTGCTGCTGGGCAGTGGGGCACCATAAAAGGACTGATTTGTTCACCTTGTTGCACCAGGTTTGGTGTGGAGCAAACCAGAGTCAACATTAGAGGATGGTTAATTAGGAGGCCGATCATGTGGAGGACTTGGAAGACCTCATCTAGACCCTGTTGGGAACAGTGAGGTTTCCCCAGTGCAGCTGCTGTTTATCTGGAAGCCTTTTCCTCAGGAACTCACATGGAAGGAAAGGAGGATGTTATAGTTTGTATCTAGATGTTCCCCCAAGACATCATGCACTCATAATGGAAGTGAGAGTGCCAGTTGTGTGACCTCCCCTGGCAACAGTTTCTTCCTGAGCCGGGTGGAGTTAGCC
>PVIR01014014.1:0-41236 GCA_004026965.1 Petromus typicus | reverse complement strand
GCACTTACTGTCCAATATATGTTAACTTTGCCTGCAGCTTGTTTTCAGATAGTTCACTTCAAGTATTCCTACACCAGTGAAATGCCTGTGATAGCTTTGTCTCTGCAGCTGAGGTTGAGGTAACTGTAGAGCTTTCAGTGTGGTGGCAAAAACAGTCTCGTCTTTCACAGTACCCAGATCTACTATGCTGGTACTCTTTACAAAAGCATCATGTTTTGTGTGTTGGTAATTTGCCTGACTTCACACTAAACCTCTAATATGGGAGACTGTTGTGCACATATTCCACACCTGGCTGTGTTACTAGGCTGCTCTGTCTCGGTCTGATCTCAGGTGAACTCATTTCACATCTCTGGTTTCATTTAGTAATCTATACAATTTGAATATTAATAGAATTAATAGAATATTAAAGAATTGTGTTAGGGTAGAATCTCATGTATGTGTATATGTATATATAAAACATCTGAAGAAAATAATTTAGAATAGGAGTAGAAGGTGCTACTTGGATAAATATGACACATCAATAGAAATATTGTCAACTGATAGATATTTCTTGAATTTTTCTTAACTATTCTCTGATAATTGGTCACCCTAGTATGAATTCAAATATTTTAGTAATAAAATGGCGGGGATTCTCTCAAGATCATTTTCTTTGTCATGGGTGAAATATTTTAGATCACCTTCAACATAGCAGATATTGTGAAAATGTTACATAGTTAAAACATTTCCTCCTGTATGTCATTAAACTATCTCCTAAGAACCTGCCCTTTTCCCAGATTTAAAAGGCTTTATCTGGACAACAGAAAGAGTGCCCTTTCTGAGCACTTAGCATCTGCCACATTTATCACTGCATTGCAGTTGACAGTGGACAGAATAACTGTTTAAGTCAGTTTGTTGAAGTTTGTTGTTGGTGACCAGTGAGACCTTGGAGTTTCGGTGCTTGCAAATAGAACCTTCAAGTTAAAGAGAGGGGAAAAGGCTGTTCTTACAGTGAAGCCATCCTGAGTCTTAGCAAACAGCTCACACCATGTATCAAACATAGCCTCGTGAAATGTGAATCTCCTCTCCACACTGTTAGCTGGTGAGTCATCAGTGTTCGCCAATAGACACCCACCCAGGTAGGAGTCGGTCCTCTCAGAGCTGGGAGCAACACACACAGCCTTCTTGTCATTGTGCAGACCTCTTCAGCATCAATAAAATGTGGCACATATTTTCAAGGTGTTTGGGTATTTTCATAGTCCTTGCTTCAGATTTCCATAATTCTAACTCAGAAAAATCTTGTCTTATTGCATTTTTAAAGTCCAGAATTCAATATGTTTGTTATAAACTATCTTGCATGAATCTTTATTATAATTTTAGTATTCATTTATTCTGCTAAATTTTTTATATAATCAAGGCATTGCTCCATAAAGTCAAGTTGTCTTTGTAATTTTTATAGCTATATTTAATTTTTTGATTCATTATTTCACTGGAGATTCATTCTGTTTATCTGTTAATTCCCAAAGTCGTCAGATTTAAGCTTTAGCTTTTATTTTTTTTTTTTTAGACCACTGTCCTTATCAATCATGTCTGTGTTCACAGTGATCACAGACCTTGTGTGAAGCAGCACATGTACATTGTGCACTTCAGTTCCTGTCTCCACCCACCCCACCCCCACCCTTTCATCTTTTCCCACTTCTTGATCCCCAAACCTAAGAAAAAATGCTGCTGTAAGATTCATGAGAGGAGAAAACAAACCTTTCTTTACTAGGAATTTTCTGGATGCATTCATGACATGAATTGAACCTCTCAAAGTTTAATTCACAGATGGATGTGTGCATTTCTGTGCTTTTCCTTTCCTTTTTAAGCAGTAATGCCTTTGGCCTCTGAATCCTTTCTTTCCAAATCACAATCTTATCTTTGCAAATTCAGGTTTTAGATCTTATCACCTTTCATGAGACATTTAATGATTCCTACAGCTGTTAGAATACCATGAGTGTATATACCTTTTTAAATTATATGTCAAATTTTACCCTTGTTATAGTAATTTGTATATATTATCTTCCTTCTTTATTATGAATTTCTTGAAGACAGATTTTGTGTTTTATAAGTCTGCATTGAACATTCAACAATATTGTCAATTAACTGAATAAATAAATGAGCTATGCTAAAATCAAATTGATTACAGTGCTTGCCATGAAATATAGCTACATATGAACATTTGAATAATTTCTTCTTAAATTCTAGTTTGTTAGTACATGTGTGTAGCACATAATGTTCCTGTACCTTGTGGGAGATTGATACATGTTCCTCACACACCCCGATCCCTTTTTTCTTCACCCTTTCCCCTCTTCCTTACCCCATTCCAGCTCTTCTGCCCTTCTCTGAGAACAATCAATCTCCCTACATCTTCTTATTGATCTTTTATTTTTTTGCCTTGTGTTTTCATTCTGGATTGCTCCTATATGAGAAAAAATGTGATGTGTAAACTTGTGTTCCTGATTTATTTCACCCATATTGGTGTTGCAAGGTGCATACGCTTTCCTGCACATGACTTGTGGTTATCCTTCTTTTGGGCAGAGTAGCAATCCATGATGTTTACAAATGACCATCATTGGGCCGGGGAGTTAGCTCAGTGGTTCCGGTGCCTGTCTTGCAAGCACAAGGGCCCGGGTTTGATCTCCGGTAACCACATACCATACTGGGCGTGGAGACTCACCCCAGCAGCAACCAGTACCACATACCACAGTGCTGGGCGTGGTGGCTCACGCCTGTAATCCCAGCACTCAGGAGGCAGAGGCAGGAGGATTGTGATGTGAGTTTGAGGCTGAGCTCAGGGCCAGCCTGAACCACAAAAGCGAGACCCTGTCTCAAAAAGCCTAAAAAAAAAAAAACCGCATAGCCCACGCACTTCTTCGGCAGTGTTCCACAGAATGGCACTTTGCCTTCTAGTCTCTTCTCTCATATTCCACTCGTGTGTCCATTTTGCTCCTTAGAGTCACGTCTTTCACATTTTTTATGACCTGATCACTTTTTTTTTTTTTTGAGACAGGGTCTCACTTTTGTAGTTCAGAATGGCCCTGAGCTCATTGCAATCTGCCTGCTTCTGCCTCCCGAGTGCTGGGATTGTAAATGTGAGCCACCAGGCCTGGCACTGTGGTATGTGGTTCTGATTATTGCTGAGCATGAGCCTCCAGGCCCAGCATTGTTATATGTGGTTATCAGGGATCGAACCTGGACCTTTGCACTTGTAAGGCAGGTACTGGAACCACTGAGCTAAATCCCTGACCCAATGACCTCATGACTTTAAATTAGCTCTAAAAGGCTCGACTACCTGGTGTTTGTAAGTGCAAAAAGGCTCTGGGCTGTGTTGTGGGAGAGAGGCCGTGTTAGGTGAATGTTGCTCATGTGAATTATGGTGCTTTTGACTGTGGCTTACACGTGCACAGCCCAGTAGAATGTATCCTATAGTGGAAGGGTGTGTGTGAATCAGTTCACAGACGCGTTGTGCCAAGGCCTCCAGGAGCCTGACTGCATTTCACCTAGAAACAGTGATTCATCGTTTTCTGACTTGGTGTGTCCTAACACTTCCTAAGAGATAACTATCATAGATGACAGCAAGGCAAGGATGTTTTACCTTTGACCTTTTAGTTAACAACTTTGGTAATAAATATAAAATTTATTAGTGTTATGTTTTATGACTCAAATTTATCACATAACCATAAGAAGAAAATAGGGAAGGGAAGGGAAAATAGGAAATAGGCAATATCATGAATTCATTTCAGGATACACTAGGATAAGTGTGAATTATGATTATGCAAAGAAACACTAAGAAAACAACTAAATATGTGAAAGTTGTGGTTTGTGAGTTGGAGAGGATTGAGAACACAGAATATTGTTCTTAATCTAAACTGACAAGTGAAAAGTGGTTTTAAGTGATTAGATATTTACCAGAGAGAGAAACAAATCCATATTTTTAAATATTAAAAACAAAACCAGTTCTGATGATAGAGTTAAAATTTAAAGCATACATCTATGATTAAAACAAGTTCAGATTTTTAGGTCATAAATGTAATGGTAGAGAAAGAACTTTTCAAGATCTATACATAAATGAGAGTACAACTTATTCATAAGATGAAACATGACTGTGTTTGATTTTATTGGAGATTGAATGTTACAAAACATTGCAAATTTCTAGTTTTCTGACTTTTTTTCTTAATTGAAATCTTTCTTGGTACATTACAGATATACATCATGATTGCACTCAACCATGTGAATTTGTACCACGTTATGACATAACTTACTTTTTTAACCTAAAGGCGTTGTAGGTGGTTGCTCAGCAGCTAGTCAGGTCACTTTCGCATCTCAGAATTCCAATTTATGTTCTCAGCCACATGAATCAATGATTCTCCTGGATTTAATCTTGCACGGTGTCAGGGACTGTGGAGCGGTGCTGTGTCTTGGCAGGATTTCTGCTGGCAGGTACGTATGCAAAGCCCAAATCTGCTCCAAAGTATTTCTGTGCCAAAAATTTCTAAAATACACATAAAAATAAATCATAGAAATAAACATAAAAGAGGTGCTTTTCTAGAAACACTTAATATTGCAAAGTATAGATTAGAAATGCAAAGGCATGCCTGACTTGCAGAATTTTCTAAAAATACCAATTCAGTAGGTGCATCTTGCTAGTTGACACACAATTATGTTAATGTAGTAAGAACTGAAGAGTAATTTAAACATAATTAGAGCTTAAAAGATAAATGGTATAAAACTTGGAACATGTTTTCCTATCTGTGGCGTATTGTTAAATGAAAATGAAAAATGAAAACAAAAATAATCTTTAAATAAAACTCATGCTGTAGTTTCAATTTAGTTAGAGTTTATTCCCACATGACTAATAAAAATGATGAAACAAATGAGTTTTACCATGAATTTATTCTCAAATAAATGGCACTTTTCAAAATCTTGTTTGACAAAAACAAAAAATGACAAGCATTTCTTGATCTTCAGTAGAACACATTTTTCTTACACGCCCATTTCCATACAAGCCCAGAGGCACATCTTTGATAAATGAGAAGGCTTCACGAATACAGATTCATTTTACCAACCATCAATATTTAAATAATGATGCTACAAATCCTACTAGATGATATTTATATTGAGCAGTTTTAGGTAATGCTTTTTATGGAGTTAATTTCTTTTTTAAATTGATTTTATTGGTACATTCTACATACACATCATGATCACACTAGCATTGACAATTTTTACAGGTATCTGACACAAGTTAATTCTCATTTTTCCCATTTCCTTGTCCCCACACAATCCCCTCACCCCTTTATACATATGTTTTGCTTCCTTTTTTACCATCATTTTTTTTCTTTTCTTTCTTTATTTACCCCTACTGCCCTTTTCCCTCTAAACATTTTCTGTTTCACAATGTCTATCATATAATTTCTTTTAACATAACATCTGTTATATTTAATACATCATAGAAAGACTTCAGGAGTAAAGTCTGTAAAACTAGTCTGCTCTGTTTTTCTCGTACGATCTACAAGTAGATCAAATGTAACTTCTGGTGATGGTGGTCCACTTAGTGCACAATCTTTTCTAACAGTCTACTTCAGATTTTAACATGGTTTGCTAGAATATTTTTAAAATTATCTTAGCCTACAGAATTGTATAAGATTCTGTAGGTATAGAGAAAGTAAAGAGAGTAAATCACAAATAATATACCATAGTGACCTAGTTGTGATGGAATTTTACGGACTCCATGGAGGAAAGAAATTAAACTCACCCTAAAGGTTAACTCTCAATACAGTAGATTTGGGGTTTTAGAAACCTTAATAGTGCAATGACTAAGAGTTAATTACTTCTCTTTATTCCTAGCTCCTTGCTTACAACCTGCGCTAAAAGACAAAAGCTATATAAACCAATTGTAGAACATAATAAAAGGAAGAGAGCAGAGAACCAACTATAAATATAAGAGATAAAGGAATGTCAAAATAGCGTTTCCTCTAACTTTAAAGATCTTATCTCACAAGTGTCTTTTCGTGAATATAATCATAAAGCATGAATTTACATGTCTTCCTGTTATAGTATCTTATACATATGTGTTCTCATTTTATCATTTTTTTCTTATTGAGTATTTAAAATATCCATAAAATTATATTAAAATACTATGGTGAGGAATATACATTGTTGATTTTTTCCTTAGAATAAAAACATACATTTTAAGTATAAAATCAGAGTATAGATATATTTAAGTCTCAATACATTAATAAATACCTCCTTCTATACCTGTAATAAATTATTTAAAAGTGAATTACACCAATATGTAAGTTTATTTGTGAGTTATCTACCTATTTCACAGAATGTAGGCACCACAAAGTGTGAAGCTTGTTTTTATTTGAATAGGCTTAGACTAATTCCTGGAATGTGGCAGGAGTTCTATTAAATTTTTATGATTGAGTGAATGAATTTTCAAATGAAATAATCTCAGACCAATTATTGACATATTTATATTCAAATTTGGCTGTTTTCTGTAAAAGAACTGATTCTTAATAGTGAGAAATTAAAAAACAAATTTTCTTCAGCAAAATCCATGTGGGTTTGATATAACAAAATGCCAAGACCAGAAAATGTTCCTGAAGACAATAGTGACTTTAAAATATCAGGTAGTAAATAATGAATGTTAAAAAATAACCAAAGAGAGCTTTTGGTAGGTGGCAAAAATGACTGGATTTAAACACTCTATCTGAACGTCATGTAAAATGCTTAGGAAGCTAAAGGACTGAAAATGGTCCTGGAGGGAAAGACACAGCCCAAGAAAATGGCTGCCATTGTGGAAGAACCTCCAGGACGAAGTGTACGGTGACAGCATCTTGGCTGTGAATCTTCTCTCTGACTGGTACCCACTCCTCACCCTGTGCACGCCCAGCTCCACCCTTAATCTTTACACCTTACTATTGTAAAGCATGTATGAGGGTGTGTTGACTACTTTTATTTTACTTAATTGTATTTAAGGCCTTGGCCTACTGAAAAAGTACCTCTACATGAGCTGTTTATGCCAGTTTGAGAATTCTATATCACATGCAAAGTTAAATTCAGTCTTTAGAATCTGTTGAACAAAAACTTCTATTAGAAGAATTGAACTAAGTATTGTTTTATTTGTGTATATTTCAGGGATATATTTTTCTCTAGTGATAGTTTCAGCATTTGCTTCCTACAGTCATCTACTAGCTTGAGATGGTTACAACCTATTAGTAGATGACAAAGAATGAAAAAACATGGCTCTCTCTCTAATGACACAAAATCAGGTTATTTACTGGCAGTGTTTATGCATATTCACAAAAGAATGTAGAGTGGAGAAGTTTACCATGAACAGATGCTTGGAGAGGATATTGTTTTATTAGTTGAGTTAATAGAATAAATGATCTCGTTTGCAGTATTAGAGTTCAGTGTATGTCTTTACCTTATATTTTAATCTCTCAGAGTCAAAATAAGAGAGCTGTTGAAAGATCATAACCTTTCTGTGTCTGTGCATACATAGGAAAACATACTTACACAAAGCTATGGATTACATATATTCAAATGCTCTTTCACATACTTAATTTGGGATAGAAGAATTCTGATAATTTTTTCTTTATTGTGCTTTGTTCTTTGTTAACTCATAATATTACAAATGAAGCTGATAATAGGCCAAATGACATAATGGTACCAAAGCATAATTGGACTGCAGGTTATTGAGTGGAGGACTTTAGGAGAATGGTTATGCTAAAATCATAAGAGAAGACATTGAGAATTTCTTGAATGAAGGCTCATTTTGTGCTTCTTTGAGACAAAATACTCTCTGAGTGTGAAATAAATGTCTTCCTTTTTGTGTTGTTCCCAGATGCTAGTGAGCAAAAACAGATCTCAAAAAATAGCATAGCTACAGCTACCTAGGGTGTGTTGCACTGAAAAAAAATCAACATAATTCTGATGGCTGGTCGCGTGTCAAGCCATCTTCTACACACTTGCCATGTGGCCCTGCATAAAATTGCTTATTTAATTCCTGTTTTGTTTAGTGGTTTTCTGGAAACTTAGTCTACAACATGTCTTGATTTTTTTTTCTGTGATAGGTAGATCAATGGCATAATATAAATATTAGGTGTTTAATTTATCTGAAACTTCATAAACTTTATACTGGATATTTAGGCTTGTCAATTCCTTTCTTGGTACTTGAACTGTTAAGTACAGTAATTTAGGGGGTGGCCATTCCTTGAATGGGAGTAATGGCTGACTTGGAAAATAACTTATTTCTCCTATTATACTCAGTGAACTCTAGTAAACAAGTACTCTGGCTAGCCCAGAGGGGGAGAAAAAGGGCAGACTTAGCTGTAGTTCTGTGGCTACCTAATCATTCTGGTCATTTGCTATCTAATTATTCAGTACTTCTTTCACTCTCGACATGTTAATCAGTATTCAGTATAGGTTACTTTCTGTTGACTTGTCTATTTCACCCAAAATAGAGGTGCGACCATAAGATAGTGAACTAAAATGCTTCTTCTTCTACATCATGATAAATTTTCTCCTACTACAAATTTAAGAACTTTTAAATTAGTTTTGCAGCCAGATTTCTTCAAGAAGGTATTGATGAGCTGACTTTAATTGTTCTTTAATAATTTTAGGATGATACAAGATGGCAGTAAAATTTAAATTATATATCTTGCTTATTTAATTTTCTTTCCTAGTCATTTGATACCCTATTCTCATGAAAATTTTATCAAAGTCTGTTTTCCTTGATTACTTGAAAATGTTTCCTTCCTGCTTGATCTTTACTTTCTGTCCTCATTTTTAAAAGTATGCTACTCTGAAGATGGTTGGTATGTAAAAGTTCTCTACAGGTCAAAAAGAGTATTTTAGAATTGCTTTTCATTTTGATTTGAGCCAGCATTCAGAAAGTAAATTACTTCATTTTTTTGGAAATTTTAAAACTTTATGACATTGCATAAAATGTGCTATAACAAAAAGACATGACAAGACAAGGTGTGTGTGTGTGTGTGTGTGTGTGTGTGTGTGTGTGTGTATGTGTGTGTGAAAATTGAAGAAATATTTACTGATCATTTAAAAATATTTACAATAAATCTATATCATATAAGCATGTAGGAAATGTATAAATTTTTAGATTTATGTTGAAGAATGTCTGACTCATATGCTCAAATATCTCCAAGAAGAATTATATCACATCATCCAGATGGTCCTCATCAAAACAAAGCTCTCTGCTCTGGGGATCCAAAGTTTGTAGTCAGATGATGTTTCCCTTTTGCTGCTTATACACTGATCACTCTGGCAAAGGTCATCTCTTCCAGGAAGCCAGTAGGGAAATATCGTTTGTACTCTGCGACTTCTTTTTACTCCAGTGCTAGAAGGCTTGAAAGGCATAACTACAGTAATGGAAGGTATCAAAAAGTATGTCAGATAGAACAGAAGAAATGGTCATTCTCACTTCCAGTGGAGATAAAATGTTCTACTAAAAATAGCTTTGAAATAATGGTTAGCATGTACTTTTCCTAGCAAATATATTATGTCACTGACTACCTTGTGAGTTTTTAGGAAATTGCATATACATAAGTGTGGTAGTTTGCACCCTTCCAGGATCCAACTACATCTGGGTGGATACATATTTTTAGGTTCCAAATAACCCCAAGATAAGATGTCATAAGTACATTACAAATTGTAGTGGGATTTGATATTCTTAATGGTCAAAATATTTTCTCTTTGTACATAGTTTATATAATGTACTGTTTGCCAAGATGTACAGTTTCTTTCAGACATTATTTTCTCCTGCACTAACTTTGCTCTAATTTCACATTGTAGAACATTTCTTCTTTCTGATTTTAGGATTTCTTTTCCTTGTTCCTTTTCTGCTGTTGAATAATTAACAGCAAATATGCATTATTCCCACTACTGCAGATAAAAACTCCCTCAAATACTAGATCTAATCATGGACTGCTGTGTTTTTGATTATTGTCTGATTACTGTCTCTCCTTATTTTTATCTTTTCAGTATTCGACTTTTTTTTTTTTTTTTTTGAGACAAGGTCTCACTTTTTGTAGTTTAGGCTGGCCCTGAACCCAGCCTGAAGTCCCAGCAATCCTCCTGCCTCTGCCTCTCAAGTGCTGGGATGAGGGGCCCGAGACACCGTGTGCAGCACCTATGGTATGTGATTCTGATTGCTGGTGGGCGTGATTCTCTACACCCAGCATTGTATGTGGCTACCAGGGATTGAACCCAGGCCCTTGCACTTGCAAGGCAAGTGCCAGAATCACTGAGATAAATCCCTGACCCTCTGTATATAATTTTTATTTTATTTTTTGACCTAAACATGCCTCCTTATCTCCTTACTTACCTAAAAGGTGCCTTGCTTGAAAAGTAAAGGGTCAAATATTCTTCTTTGTTGGCTGTAATGATGTGTGATGTCTTTTTTTAACAAATCAGAATCATTATCAGTTACTCTTATGATCCTGCCAGCTAAGATTTTAGAAGGTATTTGAGGTGGTGTTTGATTCATTTATTGTGCTGTTCCTGATGAATTTAGCACTTACACATAGGAGTCTTTTTGTAAGAAGCACTTTACAGATTACTCTGAGTTCTCCCAGTGACCCTCTAAGAAATAGGAATAGAGTATTTATAACCTCCATTTCACAGGTGAAGCCACTTAAATGACACATTTATATCCTTGAAGGTTCTGCTCTTTGAGAGAAATGTCTCTTTGAATTTGGAAGATTCACCATTGCTACTTTCCCAAAGGCCCAAAAAAAGGAAAGAAGGGAAAAAATATGTTCCTACATTCTGAATCTAGCGGCTTGAACTCAGACATTTTACTGCTGCTTTTGTGCTCCCCAGACACACCTGATCACACAGTTCTATTCAGATCCCTTCCATATCGATTGTTCTCTGACTTCCCTCGGCTTCCCTTTGTGATCCTGTGTAGCTATGGCTTTTTCTATGAGCCAGTTCGTATTTGACTTAAAAAGAAGTAGAATTATAACACTGCTGTTTTCCTAAACTGTTCTGATATTAAAGTCGGCATTTACACTTACACACAATTCTCCAGGGATTCCAGGGCCCGAGTGTTTCTGTAAGCTTTGTGAATTCTTTATCTTTTAATCTGTTTTTTATTATAGAACATTTAGGATATTTGCAGATCCAAACATTCTTAAATTAAAGGAGTGGTATTAATATTAATGCTATAATTTTAAATTTGGAGAACATTTTTTCTCTTTTAATAAATAATCATAAAGTATGCACTTTTCCAGAGAGGCCATGGATCTCATTTTTAGCTTTTCTCATTTTTAGCTCGCAACAGCAAGGAAGGACTTGCTGTGTGGATGGACTCAGCTACCTATGAATTTTTCTTAATTTAGCTCTCATTTGATCATCCTGGGTTATGTACAACTGTTAGATCACAGAAAATAGCACCTCATAATTTAGGGAGAGAGAAACTTTCAGGTCAACACAGACCGTCCAGGTAATCTTGTGCTAAATGAAGACAAATTGTCTTATACTAATCAACTCCAAGCTACTGTAGCAAAAGATAACAAGCCGAGAGGCAGAAGCAGTTCTGTGTTGCAGTTCTGGAGACTGAGGAGTTCAAGACACGTGTGGTAATGAGAGCGAGGCCCAGAGTGTACCCCTGCTGCATGTATACTGTCTTTTTATTGTATATCTTCAAACCATGAGGGGAGCGATCTGCCTCCACTGTCCATCCCGAAAAGGGCCTTGATTTCACCTAAGGGCTGTGCATACAAGCTGAGTGCCTGAGTTCCTAGGATTCACATTTGAAGTCCAAGTCCCTGTGCGGTGGTGTTGGGAAGAGGGGCCTTTGGGTATTTGTGAGGTCAAGAGACTGAGGTCCCCAGGGATGATGTGAATGCCTTCCTATGAAGAAGGCAGAGAGCGAGGCAGGACTTGATTAGGACACGGGAAGACACTGCCAGTTGTTCCTGAGAAAGAACCCTCCACAGACCCACACCAGGCCAGCTCCGAGATCTCAGAACCTGCATGAGAAAAGTAAACACCCTAGATTTTAGGTTCTTCTGTCTGTTACATCTTGTTCTAGCCACCCAGACTCACTGAAATACCCTCCAAACACCTGGTCTCAACAGCGTCACATGGAGGAGGAGTGGGCTCCAGCATATGAATTTCCAGAGGTTATATTTCTGGCCATGGCAGAAGCAGGGAAACGTATCCAGTTAAACGGTGTTGCAGTTTTAATGAGTGCACCTGCGTGTCCAAGACAGATAATAGGACACAGGGAGACAGATATTTTGTAAATGGGAAAGGGACCAAGAGATGAAGAGGAAGGGAGGAGAGGTGGAAGGGGGAATAAGAAGCATTTATATGTGTTATATACTCGCACCAAGTCCCCGTGGTGAGTATAATCATTTTGTATTGCAAGCAGGTACAAATAAATATTTTAAAAAGACCTTACTTCTTCTGCCTTCCCTCTGTTAACCTACAGAGTGACATATAACATTTTGGTGGTCAAGGTTCCTCAGCTCTGTTGCTGTACTCACATTTCATTTACACAGCTATCCCCCATACTTACTTAAAATCTGCCAATAGTCAGATATTTTCTGCCTCCACTTCCGGCTGAGCTCCTCAGCTTAGTATCCAGCATGCAAACCGTGGGGCCCTCAAACTTCCCTTCATTTTCAAAGGAAACCCATCGCCCACCTCCTGCTCGGGGGCTGCTGTGTACCCTTCAGTGTGCAGTTTCTCGAGGATATATGTGCTGATCAGCAAAATATGAAGGGCCTTATCTGAAATGAGTTAAGTAAACTAGAACATACTCCAGTGAGTGAATGAGTTCTCAGGGGAAATTTCAGTTGAAATCATAGAGAGATGAGTCATAGTTGAGTACAGCCCATTACAAATGACAACCGTGTGTTCAGGAAGACAAAATGGCCAATAATCAGAATTTTGAGCAAAACCAGAAGCACACTGATGCAATGAAAAGTATAATGTGATCGTAAAGAAGTGAGCTGATTCTCAAAGAGAATTACATAAACATTTTGCAAGTGAAACTGCCTCATGCTCGAGAATGGGGAAACCAGCCCGTACTTTAAGTCTGTGCCTCTCTTACACTATTTCTGCACTTTTTTGCGTCACTCTCTATGTTTGGCACTCCAGTTTGGTTAGATAATATATGGTTTAGTAGAAATGTTCATTTGCTACCAATTCACCAAATGATAGATGCTGGAGGAAGAAATTATCCTAACTGGAAGAACTGGACCTGTTGTGTACTATTATGTGTTCTTATAATCTCTATTGTACAAACATAAAAGTCCATACAGAATCTCCATCTTGAAGCTAATTTATGAAAGCTTGTTATTTGGTAGACATGAGGAGATTAAAGTCCTTCCGTACAAATTCTTTAGACTAGGAATACACAAGAGATGAACGTGATGGTAACTTTGAATAGGAAAAGGCAGATTCCTGAGTCACTGACGTGGGCTTTATGACCGCTTAGGAACAAACCACCTTCATATTGGCACGCATGGTAACCTAACATTTTCTTTTTCCTTTTGCATTCTAATAGGTTCTATTTTGATCATCTAAATAACCTTCTTGAGTACAGAGGGTTTTTGTATAAAACTGATGTCTTAATATCTCGATTTTAATAACTGAGATTGTCCAAATTTATATCCTGTCATAAAATAGTCTGTATTTATATTAAAACAATAAGCTGGAGCCCTTTGGAGGAAGATGAGCTCTCTCTTCTCCCCCCTGTTTATCCTGATGACCCACCCAGCTCCCTGCTCTGGTCCCTGCAGTGAGGTCTGGTGTTGGCTGATCCACCAAAGTGGGAATGTAGTCTCTTCCCTCACCCATCTTTCCATTCCAGAGCTTGGGGAAGAATGAGGACTATGCTTGGTTTTGTAAATTGGCTTTGTTTTTGTTTTCATGTTCCTTTACCTGTAATTCACATTTACATAGAAGCAAACACAGTGAAATGGATCCAAAGAAGCCATATTATCTTCTCCCAACACATTATATAGAGCCTAAGAACTTTGTCATCTATGACCTTATTTTTACATGTGCTATCTACTCTAAATTACCAAAGAAAGTATACAGATCTTCAGAAATCCTGAACAAACTTAATGTGACTGTCTATAGGCCACTTATCAGAATGTTGAGTTATGCTTGCTCACTGAACATCGAAACATTCCAGTAATGTAGACATTGTCAATATTTATCTATGTTATTCTCAACTTACCAGTGTTTTCCTCCATTACCAGTGAGCCCAAGATTGGCTTTTAGGTATTTACATCTCGATAGTATTTTTCTTCTCTTCTATGACACAGTCACTGTGCGCTGTTTCCTTTTTCTGAGTAATCTTGGTAGTCAGGTGGTGGTCAGAGCCTTCATCAGGCCAGCCTGCCTCACACCTTCTCTAGGTTTTCCTCTTCCCTGATTCTTTTCTCTTGAGCCTACTTGTACTTTTCCTTTTCTTTATTAAATCTGTCTAACAATTTCTCTCGCAAAGGTATCATTCTGTCTAAACATGACATTTCAGGGCTATAGTTCCTCAGATTCCATTTCTTCCTTCCTGAAATATTTTCTCAGATGCTATTTCTTTCAAAGTCATTTTCTAGGCAAATAAGAACTTAATTATACATGAACTTTATTAATCATCTATTTTACATTCAGCACTAGGTTGGCTGTATCATATGGAAATTTATAAGCCCTTAATGATGATATCTGGGAGGAAAGAAAGAGGAATTTTCAAGTGAAACAATTAGGGAGCTCAATTAGAGGTACATTATCTGATGCTTAATTCTACTCTGCATATTATATGGTCCTTAAAAATGTAAGTACTATATTCTGTCATCTCTCATTTAACCAGTTAAATACCTTGCCCCTAGCTGGGCAACTAGTACATCATATTGTATTTAATGTGTGCTGTGAAGACGTTAGCTACTGACATACTTTATTAAATGTTTTTCTTCACCTTCCCTCAATATTATTTGTCTGGAAAAAAATAGGCATAAGCGAACTCTGACTGTGTGTGCTTCACTAAATGTACCATTAGCTCAGTTATTTATTTCCTCTACAATTCTAAAACATTCTCTAAATCTTATAAAAACCATAAATTTTTTTTGTATTTTTATTGATTTAATTATTAGTGCAAGATCACCAAGGTTTCCTTATAAGTGGAGCATGTATTTTATAGTTTATAAATTACAGGTTTCATTAACTTCCCATAGCGTAGTCCCCCTTGTAGAGCCAATATCTCCATTGGGCAGGTTAGTAAGGTGTCACTGAAATGCTGGCGCTCATTCGGGTGGAGACAGGTGGCAGCACAAGTACACAATGGGATTTTTCCATCTGTCTCATACTTTCTTTCCAAGTTTAAAGGGCAGAATGTGTTGTGTTCTGTATTTTTCTCTATTCTCCACCTCGGAACCATTAAAAACACATTTTAGATTACAGCAAGCTCAAAAATCATGAAGATCAAAATCATTTGCTTTACTTTTCTTTATTATTTTAATAAACCACACTGGTTTATTGCTTGTGAAAAAGTTGAATTCTGCCTTAGCATTTTACCCTTTATCTATGGAGAATATCAGATCTTGAACAGCTCTTCAAAGACAGAATTCCTATATCCAAAAAGAGTCATAAATACTCAGAAAATTGGCATTCTATTCCTCATCAAATTGCTAAATTCATGAAAGAAACAAATTTTACCTTTATTATTACAAGTTGTGTAAAGCTTTGATTTTACTCATGAATTCAAGATTATAAATAAATAAGACACAAGATAAGAGAGTGCTTGAGTTTTTAATTTTACATTTAAAGAAAATAAAGTGCAGATTAATTGAAAATAATGAATTTTGGATCCTAATGTTAGACATTTTTCTGGTTATCTTCCAATGGTTTTATATCACTTGTTCTCTGCCATTGAAATGCAGTAAAACTTAAAAATTGTAAAAATATATAGACAAAACTTTTTCTGAAAAATTATCTTTCTTCCCACTGTATACTGTAGTGGTATTTTTAGATGGGAACTAGAAAAGGCTGTATATTTCAATATGTTGTATATGTATATTCACAATAACATTCAATATGTTAAGTGGTAAGTGGCTTTATCTAGGTGAATCTAGCTATCTAGACTTTATCTAGCTGAACTCCAATAATTCTGTTTCTCTTCAACAATTATTAACGCTTTGATGTATATGAGTCAGTTTTCTATGGTAATCTGCAAAATAAAATACATTACTCTTTGTGGGGCTTGCTATACTGCATGAGTTAAAGTATACACATCATGCTAAGTTCATAATGAGAGTATAATACATGTAATGAATGGCATAAATTCTTCCATTCCAAAGACAGAAAGGGTTATTTGTGGGCTGGAGGCCATAAAGTAGATGCTGAGGAGCACTTTAGAGGAACACTTTATAACACTTTAGAGTAAAACTTTTCTTGAGTATAGGAAAGTTGAAATGGAATACAGAAGGGAGACTCAGGAGATGAAAATGAAGAAAGGGACAAGTTTTACAGAAGAGGTTTCACAAGAGAGGGTCAAGAATAGTATCTGAAAGAACAGTCTTTCGTTGATGTTGTTGTTGAGACGGGGTCTTGCTTTGTAGTTCAGGCTGATTCTGAACTTAGCCTGGAACTCACAGAAATTCTCCTGCCTCTGACTCCTTAGTGCTGGGATTATAAGCATGAGCCACCACACCCAGCACTGTGTGTAAGGTACTGATTGCTGGTGGTCATGAGTCATCACACCTGGCATGGTGGTATGTAGCTACCTGGGATTAAACTCAGAACCTTGCACTTGCCAGACGCCAGAACCACTGAGCTAAATCTCCAGCCCAAGTAGCCTTGAAATAAAGTCAAGGGCATATTTGGAAGTGGGCAAAAAGAAGGTGAAGAAACGTGGGTAGAGTAGAGGAGGACACAGCCAGTGTATGAAGAGTGTCAGCTAGGGCATCTTGGGGCTTCCTGAATGTTACAGTTACTTCATAATTATGTGTCAAAAATGCATGAGTCTGGGGCCAGGGAGTTAGCTCAGTGGTTCCAGCTCCTGTCTTGCAAGCGCAAGGGCCCAGGTTCGATTCCCCGGTAACCACATACAATACTGGGTGTGGAGACTCATGCCCAGCAGCAACCAGTACCACATACTACAGTGCTGGGTGTGGTGGCTCATGCCTGTAATCCCAGCACTCAGGAGGCAGAGGCAGGAGGATTGCTGTGATGTGAGTTTGACGCTGAGCTCAGGGCCAGCCTGAATCACTAAGTGAGACCCTGTCTCAAAAAACCTATTTAAAAAAAAAAGAAATGCGTAAGTCCTCCAATCAAACCATCAAGATTTATTGATTTGTCTTGCCCCAAGGTTACTCTGCTAAAAGATCAGAATCCTAAATATTGGATAAACTGAAAGTTACAAAAACACTGATCTGACTGCTACTGCCTCTCTTAGCTTCCCTGGCCATCAAGTTATATGTAAGTGTACTAGAATCACATGTGAGATGTTTGACTCCAAAACATTATTAGTTTCTCAAATATTGTTATAATTCTTTTAGGGGAATGTCTTCTTATTTATGATGAAAATAATTTTGTTATTTTATGTATTGAAGTTGTGCTTATTATGATATCTACTGAGGCCTCCAGAGCAATGTGTTTGAGGAAAGTCAACCACACAAGTATTATACGCTATTTCCTTGCATAAAAGAAGATTCTTCGTGAGTATACATGAATAGCTTTGGAAAGAGTTTAAATTGACAAACTCAGTCTACTATTTTCATTGTTGTTAGGTTTTAAAATTGCAGCTCATGTGCTGTATCTAAGTAGGGAAAGTTAGCACATTTCCCTAACTTACTCCTAGACCACTACTGCCACTGCCCCAAATAAACAAAATACGTGCAACCAGTCCATCAAGTGTTTTCCAAACACAACATCTTAAATGACACTAAATAAACACCTTCTCATTTATATTTGGGGATTTCTTTGCATCTCACTGTATGTCTAATCCTCAAAGAAATACTTGTTGAATTAATGAATATTCACAGACTAAATTTGAGGACATAAAGTAGAAACAAGAAAATACAATGTCTGTAGCCGAAGATGGTTATCATTGGTTTCTCTTCTCACTGTGAATATCATGAGGATATTTTCATTTCATTAGATATTTTGCTGAATATTTTTAATCCACAATATAGCCACTGTATATCCATTTGTACTGCATGTTGGTTTTATCCTTAAAGTATATTTTAATTAAAGTTCCACTGCTTTGGTACTTTAATTAGAGACAGATAAGCTGGTACATTTGTAGTCTTAGAAAATGTCTGAGCTATTTCCCTGATGTTTGCTTTTTGCCAATCCTCCTGACATTTCCGATGTTATTCTTTCATCTAGTGTGTTCTTCCTTGTCTTAAAACCTGATAGTATTTTGAAAGACATTTAATCTAGGCAGTTTATTACTTTAGCTCTTACACATCACATTTTATCACTTCAGTGTATTGTAAAATTTCTTTGATTCAAAAGACACGAAGCAGCTTACCGAGTATTTAAAGAATCTCACTCTGAGAGAAATAAAATTTGGCAATTTATGCTAATTCCCTAATTTTAACTTTTTGACTTAATTGAGCATGGAATTTACAATGCACAGGAGTGGTATATCTCTTTTTATGATTTCGTTAGCTTCAGATCTTGCAATTTCACACTAAAAGCTACTAGACTATTTTCATTTGCTATCTAAAAAGTTCCCATTACTCTTCAGCTTAAACTTGCATTTGCCTACAGTTGGTAGATTTGCCAGAGTAAAGTATTATCTTAAATGTTTACAGAATTAATATTTAGAAAAATATACTTCACTCCCTTTGAAATCAGAATCTGATGTCAAGAAGAAACGTGTCATGGTATCAAAAGTCAGAGAACTGTGCTATAATTTAACTACTGAGAAATTTAGCTCCAGTAACTCTGAGTTAGAATCTGGACTTTGTCATTTATTATCTTTGTGATTAGTGGCATGCATTGCATCCTTTATACACTATCAGTATCTGATATCTGATAGAGGAATATTAACCATATCTATTTA
Source organism: Petromus typicus (assembly GCA_004026965.1). Lineage (NCBI taxonomy): Eukaryota > Metazoa > Chordata > Mammalia > Rodentia > Petromuridae > Petromus > Petromus typicus. The sequence continues at coordinate 22,170 of PVIR01014014.1, read as the reverse complement.
TAAATTTATTCTGAGGCAAATATAAGAAATACAAATAAATTGCTTCAGAGACAGAGAATTGGATACAGTATTCAGCACTGATTATCAATGTGGTATATATCCAGTACTTAACACAGTACCTAGTAAAAGATAGATGTGGCAGAAGTCTCAGATTATGAAATACCAATGCACCATTTCTTCTCTGCACTCTGGATTCAGCATTCTGCCCCCTAAAATCATTCTTCTCCTCTTTTTAAAATTTCCAAGAGCCATTTTCTCTATTTTAGCCCTAGTGTCAGTGTTCATCGCATGTTCTTGGAACATGTTTTGATAGCTAGGTGCTTCTTGGTTCCTACTATAATTCTTTCTCCACAGTCCTGCCAGGCTGGACATTTTAATGCACATGGTCACTACATCATCCTCTTGTTCAGATTTGGAGGTCTCCCCACTGTCTGTTTGTGATCCCATATTGTTACCATGCCATCCAGTGTCGTGAGTCTGACACACAGCAGTGTAGGGACCCTCGGAGCCATTCTCAAGAGTGGGAAGCGCTGACGGATGTCCCTGCTAGGCCCCGCCCCCTCCCACCTCCAGGAGGATTCCAGCTTTGCTCCACATTTCACCCCTCACTTCTTCTCATGTTTCTGGTTTCCAACATTGCCTTGATAGCTCTGTGGTTTGAAAGCAGGCTAAACCCATCAGCATAGCCATATTGGAGGGACTGCAGTATCTCTGGATTTAAGGAACAACAGTTTTCATGCTGAAACCACTACCTGTTAGGAGCAGATCTTGGGTAATTCTGTCAAAGATTTGATCACTGATCCCTCCACTGTGGGAGAGCCAACCATTCTGTCCCCTCATGAGGTTTCTATGGAAACCAGGTGCTACACCAACCTTCTCTTTCTTTTCTTTTCTTTTTTTTTTTAGGTTTTTGAGACAGGGTCTCCCTTTGTAGTCCAGGCTGGCCCTGAGCTCAGCCTCCAACTCACATCACAGCAATCCTCCTCCCTCTGCCTCCTGAGTGCTGGGATTATAGTCGTGAGCCACCACGCCCCGCACTGTGGTATGTGGTACTGGTTGCTGCTGGGCGTGAGTATCCACACCCAGTATTGTTATGTCGTTACCGGGATCCAACCTGGGCCTTTGTGCTTGCAAGACAGGCACTGGAACCACTGAGCTAACTCCCCAGCCCAACCTTCTCTTTCTGTGGTAACTGTCTGCCACAGATTCAAGGCCTCAGAGAACATTTCTCTTACAGTTCTGTACCCCACATCCAGCATGGAACTTGCTAGGTTAAACCCAAAGTGTCGAGAGGGAGACATTCCTTTCTGAAGCTCCGGAGAAGGGCACATTCATCTGCCCTGCTCCTCACCAGCTTTCTGTCTCTCCCAGAAGACAGCCTCTCCCCTGAGAATCAGCAGGACCAGGCGGTGGCATGTGTCTGGTGCTGTTGTGTCTTTCACCACAGATGGAATAAGGTCTCCACTTCTCAGGGTTCAGATGCTTAGGCTGACCCCACCAGAACTCTGGAAAATCTCCCCTCTTGACCTCCTCATGTTGTGTATACCTGCAGAATTCTTTTTGTGGCTTAAGGAGCATATTTCAGTCTCCAGTGCTTGTAGTTTAACATCTTCAGGACACAACCTGAGAGTATCATTTGTTCATTTTCCAAGTTATGGATACTTTTTGCTTCCTTTCTGATTTTTTTCCCTTTTTTATAGATGAAAGTTCAAAATTCTTTGTGTTTGTGCTTAGACATTTTTTTTTAAAATTGCTTTTCTTCTGAGTGCACATCAAAAGGTATAAACTAGTATAATATCAAGAAATGCTAGTGAAGCCAAAATCTGTTTTCTGTCTCACACCATAGCTTCCATCAAACTCTGTAAACCTGAGGACAGAGAGGAGCTCTGCTCACAGATCAGTCTGGAGGATCGAGTCCTCGGCTCGGTGTGGTCTGGCCCACTTGGGAAAGCACTTGAGGACCCTCTGCTGTGGGGGAGGGTGGCGAGAGAGAGCAGTGGGGTCAGGATCCGGGCTGCGAATGGGGATGCATGCACAAATGTTCTGAAGGGCTTTCTGCTTCCTTGATGGTGAACTAGGAACAGCACCTAGCATGCATCCATGGCTGATGCGAGTTATTTGCCTTCCCTTTGGAGATTAAATTACATATTAATGGGGGTTTTATATGCAAATATGTTTTACATGGATTCAATGGACTGAATTTTTGTTACATCAGTTTTCCACTGTTACAATATTTAAAGTTTTACTATACTATTCACTTTTTCAGTTAATAAGAAAGATTCTTTTTAGGTGAGTTAAAGGAGCATATAAAGTATTATGGAAATCATCAGTGCATATATCACTTTAATAAAAAATTATTTTTTTATGATTCAGCTCTTTCTAAAATTGTAGCCTTTTCTTTTTTAGAGTGATAAAGAAGTTGATCACTCTAGAATTTTTATATTTAATTTTGATTTTATAGTTATAATTTTATATTTAATTTTGACATATGTCAAATAAAACTGAGCCTCAAAAATTCATTTTAGTTTATTGACCTTGTTACAACCCTAATTATCTTGTAATGTGGTAAGAAGTAATAGGGTAGGGTTTTGGTAGTACCACCTTTGTGTTAATGGTCTGGCCCCACTTGCCTTATGTTTAAAATAGTGCAATCAGAGAGGTTCTTAAATGGTTTCACTCCTATCGAAGCTGCTGTACAGAAATATCTGCTGAGAACTAGTGAATTAGCACTTCTGTGTGTGCATTTCTTTAATGATATGGAGCTGTCTGGTTATAGTTCAAAAGTGAGTTACTGATTATGTTCATGAATCCCGAGGATTTAATTTATAAAAGGTCCCTTTTAAGGGAGTCTTTATACTTCAAATATTACCACTAACTCCTTAGACTATGCTGTACATTTATTGTTAAGCCAATATAAACTATCTCAATTAGTTTAGATTTTATTTGTGCACCTGTAATTTTCAATGTGTAAATAAAATTTTTCTTCATAGATCTGAAGAGTAAACCCATCTTTATGTCCCCAGTGTCATGCCATTGGGCGACTGAGAGGCGAGTCCTAACCCCGCCTTATAGTGAGTTGCTTGGCTAAACGAGGCACATTTCCTGACCAAAGAGCTGGTTATCTCCATCCAGAGACACATGAACACACTAAGCATGTTTGTGGCTGTCAGCTTGCTAACCCAGCCTTGGAAAAAAGCAGAATCAGAACAAGGTCCTACTGCTCCCAGACATCATCTTAACCCTGCAGAACATCGTATCTATACACATGTCAGGAAACGAAGCAAAGTTAAACAGTTAGCTGACCAAAAGCACTGAGGACACGGTGAAGTTCAGCCTCAGACACAAAATTTCAGTAATGAAGGCTTAACTGTTTCTGTTCTAAACACAAGCCCAATGGCAAAGGCAGAGCCTGCCACAGCACACTGCACTGCAGCTTCTAGCATCGATGCTGTGGTCACCTTGGCTCCACCATCACCGCGACTTGTCCAGGAAAAGTGGTTCTGAGACACTGAGTGCGAGCAGCAGCCTGACATCAAAGCTCCTGTTTTTTCCTTCTCAGTGTAAATGGACTCGGCAAACAGTTGTCATTAAAAGAATCAAAGGATGTCCCTAAGGCAGTAGAGAAGGCGTGGCACCAGGCTAGTTCTGAGGGTGAGAGGTCAGGGTTCAGTCAGAGTACCCCACTACATGGGGTAAGAAAACCAAATACTTATGGCCTATCTGTTCATCTTTCCAGTCCTGTCACAAAGAAGACAGAAAGAGCCTTCCATTTTTCACTAGAGTGCTGGGTTATCTATCTTGAATTACTCTTTTATTAAAACAGTAAGGTGGTAGATAAAAAAAAAAATTACAGTCCTTTTAATTGCAGTGCTGGAGCAGAACATGCATATGCATGTGAGGGAGGGGGCAGTCAGAGATAAAGAACTAGAGAGACTCAGAGACGGAGAGAGAGAGAAAGAGAGAGAGAGGGAGAGCATGGCAGTGAGAGAGAGTGGGCGGCAGAGCCAGGAAGCAGGGCGGTGCTGGGCACCTGGCGCTGGGCACCTGGTGCTTGTGTTGCTGAGTGCTTCTGTTCCGAGGGCGGATGCTGAACTCTCATGACCCAGGGTTTCTGCATGGGGGTCACAGAAACCAAACACTGAAACCCTGAGCCAGCCAAAGGCAGGAGACTTAACATGAAGTCTCAGCTTAAAGCTGGATTCCGGAAGGAAGGACTGCATCACACACAGAGGGGAGTGACCCGCAGTCTGGGCTCAGGAAATGAGAGCACAAGGACATATTGCTGCTTTGGCCTTTGCACTGAGATGGAGGGAACAGGTGTGCTCGGGAATTCAGGACCACAAACCTGTGCTGGGGATTCACAGTCGTACGAAGCATTGTGTCAGGTTTTTTTGTTTTTTTTTTAAATTTTGTAATCTTTATTGGTACATTACATATACGCATCATAATTGCACTCCATAATGGGGATTTGTACCAGTATAAGACACAACTTAATTCTCATTTTTTTCCCATAGCCCTATCCACCCTACGGCCCCCCCCCATATACATAAAATTTGTTTCCTTACTTTTTTGTTACTTTTAATCCAAAGGAGATTATGAGGAGGGGATTCAGCAAGGGCTGGGCTCAGGGTGGGATTTAACGTGATCCTCAGTTTCTTGTGTCACTTAGACAACAACGAAAAGAAGAAACACATGAATCCTCTTGTAGGGCCACAACCTTGTCCATATATTAATGAATTTCCATAAATTCAGCTCAGAATAATAAAAGACAATCAAAGGAAACAACAAGACAACATAACTGAAAATCTATACAAAGAGGAAGCAACAGAAACAGCTGTAGAGCAGAACATGCATATGCATGTGAGGGAGGGGGCAGTCAGAGATAAAGAGAGACAGAGGCAGGAGGATTGCTGTGATGTGAGTTGGAGGCTGAGCTCAGGGCCAGCCTGAACCACAAAGCGAGACCCTGTCTCAAAAAACCTAAAAAAAAAGAAGAAGAAGTAGAAAATGTAAAATGAGCTTGTAAAATATTAACAAAATTCATTTGAAGAGATAATAAATATACTATCTATAAATTAAATCCTCTAATTAAATGAAAAGTAATTTTGTATTGGATCAAAAGTTTTAGATCAAAAGTTTTCAGATATTAGAAATAGTGCAATATGAAATACAAGTACATATTTTCTTTAACAAGGTTTGGCAGATTATAATAGTTAAGTGACTGAAAAGGAATATACTAGAATAAAATTCAAATACGAAAACTGGAATTAAAAGCACATTAACAAATAAAGCATATTAGGTAAGTAAACATACATCTAATGGTGCTCAGGGAAAGAGAATCAAGTCCAGCGTGAAAATGAGATAAAGCAAAACAAAATAAATAAATGAAATACAAGAGAAAGAGTGAAAATTCAGGCTGAGTGAAAAGTTTTTAGCTCATTTGTGCTGTAGCAACAGGATACTTCAGAGTGAGTTGTTATGAGGAACAGAAAGTCACTGAGCACATGCCTGTAGTCGGTGACACCCTGAATTGAGAACACGCAGGTGTGAAGGGTGTTTTATTGTCACTCACAGTGAAGGGTGAAGAGAGCAGAGTGTGATCCTGAGACATGAGAGGGGGAGAGAGGGAGAAAGAGAAAGAGGCAGAGACAGAGACAGACAAACAGAGAGAGACAGAGAGACAGAGAGACAGACGAGACCGAGACTGAGACCGAGAGAGGAGGATTCATTCCTTTCTCTGAAGCTCACACCCACTGTACAGAATCTAACCGAGAGGAGCCATGTTCAGGCAAGGCTCTGATGAGCAGGTAACGGCTCTTCTCACCGCTGTCCCCTGGAGATGAAATTTCCAGGTGATACCTCTGGAGGTATATGCAGCACAGCCGTCATGCCCTCTCTTTTTGGAATTCTGGGAGTGGTAAGAGAACGCGGAAGGATGGGAGCTGGAAAGTGCATGTCTGGTCCTTTCACATTTGTGTGCAGAAACCCCGTCTACCCAGCAGCGAAGACACTGGGAATTTTCCCTCCAGGGAGGCGGCCACGCTCTGAGAGCAGACCATCCAGTTAGGTCAGCGGCTCACAGTGAAGACTACACCCAGGTATCAGCCAGAAGGCACCGGCCACAGGGAAACAGGAAGCGCAGGAGCTCTGACCCTGCGCTCCCCTCCTACACAGCGATGGGATATACGTTTCTGTTGTATGTAAGCCATGCAGCCTGTGAGAACCTGTAGCCATGAAAGGCCCAAAAGTGCACAACCTATTAATTTTACAAATGGGTTTGATCTGGGCCTTCACCCTATGCACAGAAGAGTGTGATCCAAGTAAAAAGACTAGCTGTTCAAACAGAATAAAATCATTTTATATAAAATACCAATACGTAGGTTGATCCCAGAGTTCTCCGTAGCAGCAAAGAAAACAGGAAGATTCTGCAGTAACACCCCCTTACTGCTGATTGACGTGCTCACGAAAACATCCTTGCTGGCATCACGGACAAGTGAAGACCTCCTGGCGCCAACGTCCATAACAGACACTCACTAAAGGAGGCTGTGAAGAACGTGCTTGAGAGAGAAGTTAATCACTGTCGGGAGACAGGAGAGTGGGTTGTCGTGAGGATTGTATGAATAAAGAGAAGGGTCTGCATCTGAGTAAATCCGGGCAGATACAGTGTGAAGAAAGACTAAATACACGTCCTCATTCATGCGATGGGAGAAGTGTAATCATGGAGGAAGAAGCACCGATGTCAGGACAAAGATACAGAGGTCTTGATACATAAGGAAGGACACTGTCTGAATGAAGTAAAGATTGCTATCAAATTTAAGTGAAAGTGACTTCTAACACCACTAATTTTTCTGGACATAGAAATGCACTCTGTACAGAGATACAAAGATGTGCAGAGATAAACGTTCTAATCAAATAAAGATTTATAAAATGGCATGTGAAAAGTTCTACTGATATAAAATAGGTCAGTACTTTAAAATAATAGAAGTAGAAAATGTGGGCCGGGTACTTAGCTCAGTGGTTCTGGCGACGCCTGTCTTGCAAGCCAAGGACCCGGGTTGGTCCCCAGTAACCACATACAATACTGGATGTGGAGACTCACCCCAGCAGCAATCAGTACCACATACCACAGTGCTGGACGTGGTGGCTCACACCTGTAATCCCAGCACTCAGGAGACAGAGGCAGGAGGATTGCTGTGATGTGAGTTGGAGGCTGAGCTCAGGGCCAGCCTGAACCACAAAGTGAGACCCTGTCTCAAAAAACCTAAAAAAAAAAGAAGTAGAAAATGTAAAATGAGCTTGTAAAATATTAACAAAATTCATTTGAAGAGATAATAAATATACTATCTATAAATTAAATCCTCTAATTAAATGAAAAGTAATTTTGTATTGGATCAAAAGTTTTGCACTCCTCTGTTTAAGCCTAAAATATAAGAACACAAAAATGGAAAACTAAAGGACAGAAAAGTATAAAAACTCAGAAATTTGTAACAGTTAAATGGATAAGTATATGCCATATTAGTCAGTGATAATTAATTTAAGAACGACAGTTAACTGTACCCTGAGCCTAATATAAAAAAAACCTCACATTTTTGAGCAGAAGTAATAAATCCCAGAATGCCTAAACTCTGAGTGAAAAGCTTAAATTAAAATGTGATGTGTTACTAATACAGATATACCTGTGAAGATGGGCAAAGGAGTAATTAACACAAATTTCAGTATCATTATTATTGCATGAAGCAAGACGAGATAATAAAATTAAAGTGAAAGAATGAACCTAGGATGCCCTGCTATCCTACTGACAATATTCTATTTCTTCATCTCCATAGATATTCTCAGTCTTAAAAATATATACTGTCGGGCCAGGGAGTTAGCTCAGTGGTTCCGGCGCCTGTCTTGCAAGCACAAGGGCCCGGGTTCGATCCCCAGTAACCACATAACAATACTGGGTGTGGAGACCCACACCCAACAGCAACCAGTACCACATACCACAGTGCCGGGCGTGGTGGCTCATGCCTGTAATCCCAGCACTCGGGAGGCAGAGGCAGGAGGATTGCTGTGGTGTGAGTTGGAGGCTGAGCTCAGGGCCAGCCTGAACCACAAAGCAAGACCCTGTCTCAAAAAAAAAAAAAAAATATATGTGTATATATATATATACTGTCCACAGGCTATTAGTATTGGCGGATGTTCTTAAAAAATACATGCTAATGTATGCATGCATGTACTTTCTGTTCATGCACCGCATAAACCTTTATAACCAACACACAAACACACACTTGAGGTGTCTTGTGCATCTCAGCTCCTCACGGGTGGAACGAGAGGAGACTCACGTGCTTCCTTCACATGTCAGCGCGATGTGATCGCCAGACGCAGCGTCTTGGAATCTCAGAGTTCAGCTCCCTTCTGTGTCTGACTTCAGACAAGTGACACCTCCTCGGTGCTTCAACCCCTTTAACTCTGAATTAAGGGTAGAACAGCCCTGGACTTGTGTGGCTCTTATGCAGATTAAATGAATTCAGGTTGGCAAAGTCTTAGAACAATTTCTGTTGCAGTACTAGATGTCAGATCTCATGCGAGCAAACCTCTGTGCCTTTATTCTTGAAATATAAATTTTATTCTCAGATTCTGCAGTATAACAAAGGCAGATGAAATATCTGAGGTATTTTGATTTCTTTTGCACTGGATTTATATTTGGGGACACTTGAAATTTTCACAATGTTGAATTTTTTCTGTTGGGGAACACGGTCCATGACATATCTATTTAGGTTGGTCATTTCTCTCAATCTAGCTTACAAATTTCAGTAACATGCTTTGTTTAATTTATCTCAAGGCATTTGTGGATCAGTGGTGTGCATATTATATGTTTCACCAAAACATCATGTTTAAATGTTTGTTGTTAATGTCTGGATACCATTTGATTTTATGTACAGCACATTTGCAAGTATCTTTTCCTAATTCTAATCATTTTTTCTGTAGATTCCCATACTTTCTGCATAGGAAAGTATTATTAAAGGAACTAGCAATAATGTTACTTTTTTCAAGTAAAGAACTTAACAAACAAGATGAGGATGAGATATATTTTTATGTTAGTGCACTGAGGATGGTATGTCATTTTGGAAGCTTCTTTACCTCTTCCTAATTTAATGGTACTGTATTTTTTTATGGTGAGCCACGTGTGTCTGTGTGTGTGCACATATGTGTTCAAATCATTACCACAATTTAAACTGAAAATCTGAGGCAAAGCTTCTGTCCTCTCCACTCATTCCAACAGTGGCCGTTTTGGGGAAGGATCGTAACAGCTTGCTTGGGCTGTGCCTCATCCTTGTTGATAACTCTGCAGCTCTGAATTATTTTGTCTCTCTTATCTTCCCAGTAATACATGTTGTTTATATAGAGACACTATTTTATTAAGTGCTTTACTTTCAATGGGGGATAATTTTCAAAACCTAGCAAAGTTTTCCTCTTATTTTGTTACATGGTCCTGAAGGTGTGGGGCATGCCTGCGATACACACATCTGCCAAATATGGTGCTGTTTTGTAAAAAGACTGCTTTTAAAAAAGGCAAGTTGCTTTTTTTGTATTTTTTAACAGGTTTTAAGAACATAGCAATACTCCAAGTATTGATTTGTATTTCTGTCTTGTGTCATGAGATGAGTTTCATTTCAATGTTACCTTGTAAATGCCAAACTAATGAACGTTTTTCAGAATTGAGAGGCTATGAAAAATACTGCTGTGTTATACCCCAAAACAAAAGTTTTGGAAATGAGGAAGTCTGAACTGACAACATGGAAAGCTGATGGTGTTACTTCATCTCTGATGTACACAAATATTTGATGGCATCTTCCTCTAAGTACGGCTTCTTAAACTTCAACATGAAACATCTCAAAAATCTACTGTTGAGGGCTGGGGAGTTAGCTCAGTGGTTCCAGTGCCTGTCTTTCAAGCACAAGGACCCGGGTTCGATCCCCCTGTAACAACATACTATACTGGGTGTGGAGACTCAAACCCAACAGCAATCAGTACCGCATACCACAGTACCAGGCGTCGTGGCTCACACCTGTAATCCCAGCACTCAGGACGCAGAGGCAGGAGGATTGCTGTGATGTGATTGGAGGCTGAGCTCAGGGATAACTTGAACTACAAAGCGAAGCCCTGTCTCAAAAAAAAAAATTCTAATATTTGAAATAGTTCACTTCCATTTACAGTCAGCACGCGTTTGTGTCTTGCAGTCCCCCCACTGCACCAGTCCTCACGCTGAGAGGAATCCTCCTATAATTGAGGCCTGGTGACAAGGGTGGCCATTGGCTCTGACAGTGAACTGGTAGAGTCTGGTCTCAACAGCTAACCCAGCTCAGTTACATCAGCTCGTATCCCTGTGGGGTGATAATTGCTCAGACCTCAATGCAGCTCATTTCTTTATAAGGCCCATAATGCTGCTTTTTCAAGGGAAGGGATTGCATATTTTAGTGCTGTGATAAAATGCAGGACAGCATGCTGCTGGGACGCCGCGGGCCTCGTCCTGTGTGCACCAGCGGCATCTGTATTCATGACGGCCATCCCACACTTGCACATTTGGGAAACAGTGAAACATTTGTGTGTTCCTGCAGGAGGATTTGTAAGTCTTCCATATTGTTCTAGGAATAAAGAAGGTCCATCTAATTTCAAACATTTGTTTGCATGGTGCTGGGGGAGGAAGCGAAGTGGTGGACTCCATCTTTGTTGTATGACATGTGGGTTAGTTCAGGCTGATACTTCCAGGGCCTCGCAGCTGGCAGGTGACCACAGACCCTTCTGTCTCACAGACACTGTGATGCATCTGGTCAGGGAGCTGTAGGAGGAAAGCTCCACTTTGTGTATTTCTTTCAAATCTGTAATAAGAAGGAGGCTCAGCTAGGGATAACAAGGAAGAGGAAGCAGCCACCCTCAAAGTATTCTGTGCTCTCTGCTACACATGCCAGCCATGTGAATCTCTGCTCAGACTGGCAGAGAAACCAGCACCCTCGCCATGACAATCCAGGGGCACCCCAAATTGTGCTCTTTTCTTTCCCAGGTGTAGGAGTCGCAGCCCTCTCTCCTGTTTCTCTTTCATCCACCCACGTCATGGGCTTTCTGCGGCCACGCTGCCTGCTCTTCAGAAAGAGTCAGTGATAAAGAAGCAGCAGCCTCTCACTGGGAAAGCTGTCCACTGAACAGCTATGCGTAAAACAGATGATCTTCTTCGGTACCAGGTTAAGTTATCCTCTTAATCTGGGGGAATTGCTCTGAGGAGTGCTAACAGGCCAGTATTCCCCCTGTGTCAACTGGTAAAAAGGAGACCATTCAACCTTGGGTTCCTAGATCATCATTCTGGAAAAATGCTAGGAAAGTAAGCAGGAACCCCAAGAGGTCATCAGCCTCTGATAGAGGTCACAGATTTATCTTAGGAAAGCTGTGTTGGTCGCTGATGAAGGGGGATTTTTGTCTCATATATTTCTGTGAAAAATGATATAGTTCAGGGAACCTTACTTGCCTGTGTGTAACTCACAGGCTCAATGAGGAATGGAAAGCACATTCTGATCGATTTGAAGGATAGCCCAGCACCTTGGTCACAGAATGCTGACCCGAGACCTAGACATGAGCCAACAACCACTGATGCTTTTTATAATTTCAACTCCATTTACGGAAAAAGACAAAGCATCAGGTCTTCATCCTAACAGTCCAGTACTAGAAACAGTTCTTTCTAGTAGCACGGTATGGTTAAGAATATATAGTCCTGCAATGTGGAAAATCTTAGACCAAATCTCTTCTCTCAGGTTTGATCTTAGACAACTCGTTTGAACTATGTGCGCTTCTGTCTCTTCCTCTCTACAGCTTCTGTGCCTACATCACAGGGTTTCTGAGGAGTGGAAGGAAGCTAGTTCAAAGTCTTTGTACATTGTAATCATTAAAAAGCACAATCAAATAGAATTTGTGTGGACATGTCGAAAGGATAGAATTCATCTTTATATTACTTTCATTCATCGTGTCCTTCCTGGGATAGATAGAATATCATTCTTTCCTCAGATAAATGTTAGTTGATAAACAATATAGAAGCAACATAGAAAAGCAATAAATTCTTTTAGAAGTGAGGAAGTGACAGAACATTTTGCCTAGAATCTCTAATAATTTCTCTTTAGGCTGTATAATTGCCTGGGTTCCTTTCCAGAGCACTAATTTCCACATCTCTGATCATCTAGAGAATCCAGTCCATTGTCGAGACATGGAAGTAGGTGGCCCATAGTGTTAAGCTAATTTTTTAATGAGCTCCACGATGTTGTGGTCAAGCAAGCCCAGGGAAAAGCTCTGCAAGTCTCTCCTCCGCCTTGGTTGCTCTTGCTGTTCTTTGTGCAAGTCCTGCTATGATGGAAATTCCGGACTGATGGAACCAAGTTCCAGCCCGTGGCTGAAGATAAGCATCTGAGATCAGATGGCACAGACTTCTTGAGCTCTTTCGACTTCTCATATACAACTCACCCCTCAGGACTCCACAGTTTATTCACCCAGTGTTTTCTGAACAGTGCACTTTTCCTGGTAATATACAATATTTACATATAGTTTTGTAAAATGTAAAATTAGGAATTATTAATGTAAATGAAAGCTCCTTAGTTATTCTGAACACTTTTGGAACACAGCAAGACAATAGGAAATTGACTTAAATAAGACCATTTCCAGAATAAGTGAATATAATTTTGAAATAAATAGAGATGATTTGCATTTCTGTTTTTAGACCTAGAAAATATTTATTCATTCACTAGATGTAAGTCCTCTTTTAGGTACTATATATTAATTGCTTTAATTATCGTATAGTCATGTAAATTAGTGGCTATAACAGCATATTTTTTGGAAATGAAAGAGTGAAATCAAAAGGTAGATGGAGAAATTAGATTGGTCAGCAGCCAGGCTGGACTGGAATCCTGGCAGCGGGTCTAGACTTGCTGTTGCCGAGCTGTGTGTTCACACATCTGCACTCAGCTGTTTCCCGACGCCCTCCTCCTAAAGGACATGAAGAGGGATGTTATTCATTCATCTGCTTCTTTTTTGGGAAAAGCAAAAGAGAAATGTGAAAACAATCCCAAAAGTGAAGTCATAATTTGGTTTATTTTTTTCCTTCCCTGTCTCAGGACATCCGGGTAACTATGGGAAGCAAAAGAATTGCTTGAAATGATGTAACATCAAATGGTATGAAGCGGTCAAGCATGAAACTGTGGGGTGCAGAGACTGAGCATAACTTTGGAACAAATCAAGCCTATGGGCAGGACACTTAAAACCTGTGGGTGTCAGTTTGCTCACAGTAAAATGGGAAAGTTAACAGTCCCCAAACACCTCAACTTGCTTCAAAGAGGAAGTTAAGTAGGGCAAATGTGGCAGCACTGATTTCAGCTGGGCCAGCAATATATTCTACATTTTCCACGGAACAAGCTCAGTTCCATTTCTGATGCTCACTCTCGGTCGCCCATGAGGGAGCTGCCCACTCCTGACCCGCTGCCCTTACACAGCTGTTGTGCTTCCGGCACACTGGGAACACTGTGCAGCGCTCCAGTGATACTCACCATGTTTTAGGACAAAAGATCATTTACTTCTCAATCTTCCCAAAGGTACTTGGAGAGCTCAGAGTCAAACCAGCTTCCCCTCACCCCTGTGCCATGAGCCACCCCATGAGGGTGTCCAGGAGGAGGACCAGGTTGTCTGTCCATCTGCCTGTCTGTCTGTCTGTCTGTCTGTCTGCCCCCACTTAGCTCGGAGGCACCAACAATGCTCATCCATTCACTGCCTCAGGTCTGTGTATTTTCTGCTGACCTTGCCACACACAGGGCTCTACCTCTGGGAAAGCTCTGACTCTCCTGCTCTTACCTTATTTCTAGGGTCACAGAACAGAAGCCAATGGCTCCCTTGTGTCCCAGAGAACTTGCTCATCTTGATGAGACCTTTCCTGGTCTTTGGTGGTAGCAGACTGTGTGTTTGTGGGGAAGGACAAATGGGACCAATCCTCATGAGCTACTTTCCTGTCGGGCCTTAATCTTTTGCAACAAATTCTCAATGGCTATTTCTAAATCCTGTCTCTTCCTACTTCCCTGCAGTGAAGATGAAGGTGTTCATCACATGAAGTATGGAGAAATAAGGATGGAGTATGGAAGGGGAAATGAAATAGAAGAAAAAGAGAAATAGGGATAAGAGCCGTAAAAGATAATGGCAGCCATTGTTACTCTAGGTTTAGCCTAGATTGATCAGAACCCAGCAAGAGATTGTGTGCTGGCCACGGCCCTTGCTGTGTCATTGTTACTGACAAAAGACAAAGAGCTCAGAGGAAAACAGAAGTGTCACACTTCAGGAGAGGAGAGACGGGTTTGCTTCTGAGAATCTCACCTGTGCCTTGGTAGGGGCATCCATGCCTCAGCCGCCGCTGCCGTTGGCTCTTGGCACTGTGTCTAAGGGGCGTGCTTCCCCGGGCGCCTTCATTCTTCTCTTCATCACCTGTGCATGACAGTGAGCTGGGCTGGGGTGCTCTGTGACTAGGGCGGCCCTGCGCTGCGGGGTTTCTGCCTTGAGCTAAAATGTGTTTCAGATTAATGATGAACAATCTGCATTGACTCTCATTGATTATGATTTTGTTGAAGATAATGAACCGAGTGATTAGCAATGATTACACAGGCAGTTAGAGCAGAAACTATAAATCACATAGAACCAAGGAAGTGTCTTTCCTTATGTTTCTAAATGAACGCAACTGAGATTTAGTCCATCCGCAGTGTACCCTGAGTATTCATGATACACAAGCACTGTGCTGAGTGCCTGTCAGTAAGGCCAAGAGGGGGGTCCTGGCTCTTGGAGGGTTTCCATTCCAGAGGGGAGAGCGGGAGACCTGCAGGTTACATGGACATGTTCTCTTTGTTCTGAGACAGAATTTTAAGCAGAGGGACGGCATGATCTGATTATATTTTAGGCAAATCCCTTTGTCTACTATCTTAAAAATAGACTGTAAAGGAAGAAGGGCATGTAGAAGTTCTCTAATTTATGAGCTATTATGGAGAAAAAGTCAATACTGTTGAGACCTATTGAATTCTAATTCTATAAATTCTCCTTGCACTGTGCCATAGTCTAAGAATTTTGAGAAGTGAAATTCTCAATTTATATCAAAACTTGACATTCACTCAGCACTCAGTAGCTACGCGGAGTGTCCTGTGTGTGAGAGGCAGCATTCCGAACAGCGAGAAACCCCGAGTGTACATGGAAGAGTGCTTGGGAAATGCACATTTCACAAGCATGTTTATATGTGATATAACGCATGAACATGTGGTCTTCTGCATTTACAGAGCAGGAAAATATCATAAAGTATGGGTCAAAGTGTTGTGGTTCAGAACATTGCCCCAAACTCAGCCCCAAAATGCCTAAAATAGTTCAGATAGATGAAGACAAAACTGTGGTCCAATTTGGTCCCTCTTGGTTTCCTTCTCTCTCTCATCTTAACAGGAAACTAAGCACTTTAAGATTTTAGTGGTCACAATTCTCAAACAATGACCTATTTTTTTGTTTTTATTATCATGGAATTAACACTGCACCAGTACTAGTCACAACTTCCTTAATCTTTACCTCCCACAGGTCATGGTGGAGTCATCTTGGCAAGAGGTGACTGTCACAGACATTGGATGATATTGAGCCTCATCTCAGGTGGATAGTGCTCCACATCAGTAGTAACTGAAGTTAGAGTTGCACTGTAAAGGAAGGCAGCCTTAAAATCTGTGCTCTATCTTCTTCCTTCATGCTGGGGAAACAGTCCTCCTCTGTGCTTGCCTAGCACCGAGTTCACCAGAGTTGTAGTGGAACACACCCAAATTAAGCGGGACTGTGTTGGTGCCACCATGTGCCTTGAGAGCAGGGAAAAGTGTTGTTTTTATTTGTCCAGATCTGCCACACTGCCCAACCAGACAGTGGTTGTGGCATAAATTTTTATTGCTAATATTGTACTTAACTGATTTTCATAGGGGAAGTAAATAGACAGTAAGCGCCAACAAGGAGTGGTAGCCAGATGTCCTGCAGTTTTCTATTAAGGGTGCTTGAGACACCTCTGCCATCCTGAGTGTGACGGGGAGACATCTGAAAACCATAGTCATGATGTGAGAGGGCTGGAGGGTTCTGCTCAATCCAAGTGGGAGGTAGCACAAAGGAGGGAGATTCCAGTGTTTTGAAATTGTGATTAGATTCACTGAAAATGCTAAGGATCTTGAAGAATGGATATTATTGTAATAGAATAGGAAATTCATTCCAAGACATGAACGCTGAAGTTAAAGACTACAGTGGTACAAGAGAAAAAGTGTTGGCATTCTTGTGATACTTACGCTGGGTGAGTAAAATGAGAATATGAGGTAAAAAAAAAAAATGCTGTTATCAGATCTGTGAAGGGCCGTGAGCGTATGGAGTGAAGAACTAAAGGGAAGAGCTGCGGTGGGGTTGATTCTGTCAGATGGGGTAGGTTGGGAATCACTAAGGAGATTGGTAATTTGCAGTTCTGGGTGTGTCTGTGTAGGCCACCATGGTGTGACGTTGAGCATGACTGTCTGGTTCCTGGCCCCTTCCTCTCTGGCTTTATCTCCCTTCTTTGTTTTTTGGCAGCCATGAATTAAGTAGCTTATTCCTAAATCCTTTGCACCATGCTGCTCCCACCTTGGAGCCAATTTATGGATTCTATCCCCTCGGACTCTGAATCAGATTACACCACTTCTCCTTTCAGATTGAGCATTGGTTATTTTTTTCCAGCAACACAAAAGCTAATATGGAAAAAGTTATGAAGGGCAAGTGATAGAAAACCATATTTTGGACAATCTTTTTGGTAGCATATGAAGGCCTGGATTAGAAAAGGAAAAAGCCAAAGCCTTGGTGATAAGTTAAGTTAATGACAAGCTATTATGAGACATAAACAACTGTGGGACTTTGTCCCGAAATGTAGACTCAGGGTCTGGCCCAGGGGTGATGAGCCTATGGCTCACGTGCTGCAGCAAGCTGTTCCTATCACGCAAAGCTCCAGAAGGCTCACGGGCCCTGGTTTCGCTGACCTTCCTGTGACTCCTAGTCTCCATGGTATTGCATCATTTAATTACTCAGAGTTTCAGTTTCCTTATTTTAAAGGGTGTGAAAATTAAACCTACCTGTGGGACATTATAAGGAATAAAGTAAGCCATATATATCACTGCACTACACACAGTTACTATTTAGTATTTTTATTGTAGTTACTGTTTTATTGAAGTGTCACATAAGCTCTAGAAACCCAAGTATGACTAAAGGGTGAAATAAAAGTTAAAACATTGAAAGTAGGGAGACCATTTTCAAATCAGAAAGGGAACAAGTGGTAACGGGTATGAGGAAAGAAGAATTGAAAGAAAAAATTGGAAACCGTGTTTTTGCAAATGGGAAGGAAACCAAGAGTTAGAAGGAAGTACAGGAGGGGCAGGGAATGAAGACACGATGGTGCTGTGTTGAGTACATGTGCCAGCTTCCCACAGGAAGTATATGTTTATGTCACTGTGTGCTGCAAACACATACTAATGAGTATAAACAGAGTATTGTTCTAGTTTATAGTTAAAATTAACAAGATCTGTAGTTTAAGTAACTGAGATGGCTAAATCTTTAATTTCATGTATTTTCAAATTATGTGCATGCAGAACAGGTTATACATAAGACAATGGTTAAAATGAAGTGCAATGTCTATTACTGTCTACTACTATATTTAGAATTTTCTAGTATTAATTGTGCAATCAAATGCTCTTCCCATACTGCAATTCAGAAAGTTAGGGTGAAACTAAAGCAACTACAGAGCAGAGAAAACCAGGGTTGGCCTCTAGGTAGAAAAGCATGAGTGACAGGCTGCCACATGGCCTGTTGGCAGCTGTGTGATAACCCGCACCAGCCTGACACAGCAGTGCCCATACTTCTCCTGGAGGCTTATGAGGCTCTGGACTCCTGGCTCACATGTGGTCATGTTAATATATTTTACAACTTTGCATACCATGCCTGGTGGAGAGCAAACCATTATGTGGTTAAGTTTTCGCTTCTTCACACCAAAAGCTTGGGAAAGGACATTAGAACTCATTTGTAGATCACACCATATTTCTGAGAGGGGTTTGCCCATGTGTTTGTAGTAAGTTCTGGGTGAGAACTCTGGGAACACCATCCCACAGCTTCGCAAATATTGTAGGTCCTGCACTGTGCTCTCCTTGATGTGCACAATAGCACTTGGTCCAGAGAAAATTCAAATTTGGGAACCATTTCCCCTTTTTCAGGAGTATGGTTTATCACTTCTGATGTGAAAAGCCTAAAACAATGGCAACTCTTCAGCAGCTATTAAATATATTTTCAGAAAGGTTAAAAAACAGCTAATATGGTCAGGGATTTAGCTCAAGTGGCACCATACCTACCTCTGACAGTTCAGCTTCAATCCCCAGTAAGGAAAAAAGGAGAAGGAGAGGAAGAGGAGGAGGAGGAGGAGGAGGAGGAGGAGGAGGAGAAGAAGAAGGAGAAGAAGAAGAAGAAGAAGAAGAAGAAGAAGAAGAAGAAGAAGAAAGAAGAAAGAAGAAAGAAGGAGGAGGAGGGGAAGGGGAAGGGAAAGGAGAAGGAGAAGGAGAAGGAGAAGGAGAAAGAGAAGGAGAAGAAGAAAATAGCTAATAAATTTGGCATGATTTGTGCTGGTTGAAGGAGGTAGATCGTCCTGCAGACAGGACCCAGCTATTTTCTACTGTTCCTGGCAGGCTGAAAGACCCAGGTTAATGTGTTCCCTGGCCCAGATCATACTGGCTCCAGATATCACTGCTCCACAGAGTAAATAGTCTTTTAAATTTGCATAATATTTATATGAACTGCAAGGGGAGCAAAGTGAGGAACTATTCAAACTCAGTGTGATACATGTAAATTTTGCATTGAACTTTTACCTGGTAGCTGCTTGTGTAAAGCTCCTCTGGGTCCTCATCTGTAGAACTCCCCGAAGTCCAGAGCTCCACGACCTGTTTCACTTGGGAGGTCTGGTCTGATGCTCTGGCTCTGCTTAATTTTTCTCTAAATTCAAGTTTTTATTGGTACATTATAAATACACAGCTCTGCTTGGGTGCCAGGCACGGTGACACGGCAGAGCTGAGGCCATCGCTGCAGCTGAGAAACAGGCCAGCTTTTCCTCAGACAGTGACAAATCTTGGTTCTGTGGTAAGGGGCATGGAAAGTCCCTTGTATAGTTAAAAGTAAATCTAATAGAGAAGAAAATCTATAGTTTATTATTACAAGCAGCCATTTACTTCTGATGAAATTGCTCTATAAAATAGATATAAAACCTTCTATACTACTAAATCTCAATTATGTGGTAGAATGGGGAAACTGACATTACTCGAGAACCCAGAATGAGATTGACCCCTCAGTGGAAAAGAATGCTGGACAGCAGGCTGGCCAGTCACTCTGTGATCTCATACATACACACACACACACACACACACACACACACACACACGCACATGCACATACACACCACATACACACACACATGCACATACCCCCACACACCCACACATACACACATACACACCACATACACACACACATACACATGCACATACATACATACACACCACATACACACACATACACACAAATACACATCACATATACACACAAACACACACACACGTACACAGACTCTAGCATTTAGTGATCTTTAATAACAGTGCTTGCATTTTTTTGTGTGCCAGCTATAAAAAGTAACAAAGCACTGTTCCCACTGTTATACCTCATGTTACAGTTTCTCTCTTACAAATTCCATAATTTGTTTTTAGAGATCATTGCATGTAATCCCAGCACTTGGGAAGCTGAGGCAGGAGCATTGCCATGAATTTGAGGCCACCCTGAGTACAGAGCCAGAACCTTCCCTGTCTCAAAAACCAAACAAAAGCCATCGCATAAATGAAACTGTTTTTTGCAAGCTGTTCCAATCTCAAAATATATGTGTACACATAGATATTTTGATACATAACTGGACACACACATCTGCATATAAATTTCCAGAATGCTCTGACAACTGTGCCGTTTGATTTTTTATTCATCTTATTTAAGTAGGATAAAATTTACAGAAAGATGCATGATTTTGTTGTGTCAGGTTCACATTTCACTGTGGGTCATGTACTGACTTGACATCCACAAGGTTTCAAAATATACCTCCACCTACATCATGTCAAAGATGCAAACAACTTTCAGAGTATTTTAGCATTTTAAGATGATCATGATCTTAGTAACATTAGAATCTGAATCCTTGTTTCCAAAACCACCTGAAACCAAATTAGTTGAAATGAGTTCAATGCAGGACTTCCAGCCCTGTCTTTACTTTAAAACACTTGATTTTAAAGTAGAAGTCAAACAGCACTTTCAGAGTGGATAGAGACAGCCTAAAATCAAGAAGCCATTTCTTAATAAGATAAGAGAGGGGGTTGGGAAGTTTAGTTCTGCCCTTTATCAAAAGATTCATTATGTTCTTACAGAAAAACCATTAGTGCAAATAATTAGCAGACTGCTCCACCAAATAGGCCGCACTCGCGTGTGTACCTGGCGCTTCTGTGCTCTCCGCACGCGCAGCCCTGAGAGTGCCCAGGAAGGTCTGGTTCTGCTGGGCCAGCAAAGTGCCCGGCCTGTGGGGTTGGGGGTGGCGCGGCCGGCAGACGCCGCTTTGGCAGAGCCGCGTGTGTGAGACGTTCGTGGTCAGTGAGGCAAACAAAGCTACTGAGAGAAAACCGCGGAACCCGGAGAGAGCAAGCGAGCAAGGGGAGCCCTTCCCGAGCTGGAGGAGACAGAGCGCAGCCGTGAGATGCCCTAGTGTTTGCAGACTCAAGACAACGGTTTTCTTTTTTATGTCTACATAATTCCTTGCATATGAAGTATGATCCCTTTTGCATAATTTCATGTAATATCCTTTTCTGAATCCATTGCAACCCCTGACACCAAATGCCTCTAAAGATACTTTATTTAGATAGCTAAAACTGAAAATTTTATTCAAGTGTATTACACATTTTGTCCAACAATTTTGAACACAATCTGTTAGGTCAAATTCTATACATATGGCTGTGAGACAATGGCTTTTCACATTCATTTAAGGATCTATCTACAGGGTGAACAAGGCATATTATAGATGTGTATATGTATTACATATTTCTTAGTACCTGTGTATATATGTAACTATTACATGTTTTACTTATTTTTTCATCACTTTCTAGTCAGAAAGATAGTTTCAGATTATATTTCACACCTTTGAGCTGCATGCTGTGTTTAACTGAACCAGCCAAATTTCACTCTGTGGTCAAACCCTCCACACAGTATTCAACTATCATGAAACAGATGATAGTGCCTTGGAGATGTCGGAGATGTCCAAGATGTCCTAGCACCCTGAGATGGGCCTAAGTAACTGTAGGACTGATTATCATAGTGATTCCATAGGCCTACAGAG
This sequence comes from Petromus typicus, assembly GCA_004026965.1. Taxonomy (NCBI): domain Eukaryota; kingdom Metazoa; phylum Chordata; class Mammalia; order Rodentia; family Petromuridae; genus Petromus; species Petromus typicus. The sequence goes on along the minus strand of PVIR01014014.1, from coordinate 695 downwards.
GAGAGAGGCTCAGTCACTGAATCTAAACAGATATAGATATTGATACAAATCTAGTATACATAGGTAAGTAGCATATACAGACAAACCTGCACACAATGACCATATCTATAAAATCGCTCTGCTAGGTATATACACAAAGGAATTAAAAGAGTCATTTCACAGCAACTTATGTGCACCCATGTTTATAGCAGCTCAGTTTGTGATTGCTAAGTCTTGAAAACAACCCAAATGTCCATCAACTGGAGAATGAATAAAGAAGATGTGGTTCTTTTATAGAATGGAGTATTACTCTGCCACTAAAAAATGATACTATTGAGTCATTCATACTCAAATGGATGTACATTGAGGACGTCCTCATAAGTGAAATAAACAGGTCGCAGATGTGTAAATATCATATCTTTTCTCTGATATGAGAATATGAAGTTGTAAATGAGTTGTAGTATGTATAGCTGACATTGCAAAGTAGAAAATATTTAAAAGGAAAGAGTGCAAGGGTAAATAACGAGGGGAATAACGAATATGGTGATAATAAAGAAAAAAAGAAATCAAAGATTGTGTATATAGGGGGTGGGGGATGCAGGGTGGGGGAAAAAGGGAAAAATGAGAATCAAGTCCTGTCTTATTCTGGTACAAACTCTTAATGTTGAATGTGATTATCATGTGTATTCATAATGTACCAATAAAGATAATTTTTT
>PVIR01014013.1:0-41128 GCA_004026965.1 Petromus typicus | reverse complement strand
TGGTTCAGGCTGGCCCTGAGCTCAGCCTCAAACTCACATCACAATCCTCCTGCCTCTGCCTCCCGAGTGCTGGGATTACAGGCTTGAGCCACCACGCCCGGCACTGTGGTATGTGGTACTGGTTGCTGCTGGGTGTGGGTCTCCACACCCAGTATTGTTATGTGGTTACCAGGGAATCGAACCCGGGTCCTTGCGCTTGTAAGACAGGCGCCGGAACCACTGAGCTAACTCCCCAGCCCTCCATTCAGTTTTTTGCCTTGCCAATGAGTTCACTCTGCTGGGTCTCATGGGATTTTGAAATTCATTGTCTTTTTCCAGGATATTGTCTAGAATTTTTTGGAGTGCAGGTTTTGTATTTGTGAAGTTTTTCAGGTGTTGTTTGTCATGGAAGTACCTTATTTTCCCATATATTTTGAAGGATAGTTTTGCAGGATACATCTATCAAAGTTGGAGGTTGTATTCTTTTAGAGTTCAAAACACTTCATTCCAGGCTTTCCTTAAGTTGATTGCATTGAGAAGTCTGTTGTAATTCTGATGACTTTTGTATTTCATTTGTTTCTTTTCTCTGACTGCTTTCAATATTTCATTCTTCTATTAGGTTTCTGGAAATAGGAAGAAAATGTCCAAAAATGAAAGGGTGGGTAGGGGAAAGTAAAGAAGGGTAAGAAAAAATTTGATAGTTAAAAAAAAAAAAGGAAACAAAGCATTTATATAGGGGATGGAGATTGTAGGGAAGGCAGGAGAAAGGGGAAAAATCAGAATCATTATGTATCGTGTACAGGTACAAATTCTCAATGTTGAATGTGATCATAATGTACCTACAAAGTATACTGATAGAGTCAATTTTTTTAAAGCTAAGGCCAGGGATTTAGCTCAGTGGTTCTGGTGTCTGTCTTGCAAGTACAAGGGCCCAGGTTCCATCTCCTCATAACCACATACAATACTGGGCATGGAGACTCACACCCAGAGGCATTCAGAACCACATACCACAATGCCAGGCATGGTGCTTCACTGTTATAATCCCAGCACTCAGGAGGCAGAGGCAGGAAGATTGCTATGATGAGTTTGAGTCTGAGCTCAGGGCCAGCCTGCACCTCAAAGTGAAACCCTATCTCAAAAAACATAAACAAACAGACAAAAAAGCCAAATGAGCACTAATATGGTAGTAGCAGAGGACTGCAACACCCCCCTATATATGTGTCTTTGTACAAGAACTCTAAGCAGTCTACATTGCTGTACCACTAGGGGGGTCCATTAATACTTGATATGTGATAATGTTAAAATTTCTCCCAACTTCCCTCCAAATATTAATTCATGTAATTCTCACACGGAAACCTTATTACCATGCCCATCTTGCAGATGAGAACATCTTGCCTACCCAGAAGATTTTTAGTTGTCATATGAACATGGATTCATCTGAATATTGTTAAAGATTAAGAACAAAACTATATCTGTCATTATGAGCATTTTCTAAACATGTTTGTTCATAAACAATTTTCTTTCTAACATCCCCCCAACCTGATTCCCCATGGAACTGAAGTTGGAGACCATAGAAAGAGGAAATTATTCAGAATGAAATCAATAGTAGTTGGCAACCAAACTTCATTGAATTATCCTATTTTAAATTGTTTTATTCTAATTATTTATCATTAACTAAATTATAGATTTTATAAAGATACATTTGATTTTAGCAACATCTCCTGGATTGTTCTTAATAATATTGTAATTTTAGAAATGAAGACTGCTCATTCTGAAGTAAAATCGGAAGAAAAAGAAGGTCCAAAGAGAAAAATAATTCAAGTCATTTTTATATCTAAGCCAGCAATCAAGGAAAAGTTTTAGAACTCTCATAACATGTGAATTTGTAATAGGAAGGACCTGCACCTTACCCTGGGTCATTCTTTCCTGTCTCCTTGGCTTTTCACTGTTATGTGTTCAGAGTCTCATTCTCAACTGGTGACTTAAATTAGGAAGAGGGGTAGAGGGAGCAAAAAGAAGTGTGTAGTAGTTTGATTTCACATGGGATTTGATTTTTTGAATTTCCATCTAGATGATTTATTCGGTCTCATTTCTTAGCAGTCCTGTGAGGAAGGTCTCACTGTGAGCTCTGTATCACATAGAAAGAATAGAGGGAGAGACATGTAAGTGGCCATGACTTGGCAACAGGTTACAGTCACTACCATGGACATCGTTATCATAATTCAACTTGCACTAAGCTCTTCACACAATAAGTATGTTAATTTCGTAGTGGCTTTGTGAGCAAAGGCAATTGAAATCTTCCCGTAAGGATATGCTCAGATTTAGAGGTTTCTAACTCTCCCATTATACTATACTTGCAAGAGTGGAACAGGAGTCTAATCCAAGCAAACTGACACCACACCGCATGCCACCTGAGCACACCACCAATGCTATCACCTTGTGAGACATTCACAGGGAGGAGAGAGCATGGCAGAGAGGCTCGTAGAAGTGTTTGACCTTGTGTGACCAGAGAGTTGTCCTTTGACTACTCTGTCTCTTCTATGGGCGTGCTGGCTTTACTGCAGAAGACACTGCAGTCCTACCATTGTGTTGTTTGAACTCCTATGAATTTCTTGATGCATGGGAGATTCCACGAGTAGTTCGTGATGACCAGTGAATGGTTGAAAGAAGATATGAGTAGCAACAGGTGGCTGTCACAAGGAGGGGCTTTAACCTAACTGTAGTAAAGGACCCTGCAGGCCTTTGCAGGCTCCTAAGAAACTATTCCTTCCACCTTAACTCTGCCGCTTGGCACCACTACTTCCACATCATTCTGCCTTCTGAACAGATTTTACAGAGCTAGGTGAAATTCCTGCTAAAACTCAGCCCTTCGAGCCTTCTCCTGTCTCTCTGCACCTGCCCAGCCTCACAGCAGCTGGATCCCCTACTCACAGTCAGGGTTTATGGCTTTCAACATTTTTCATGTTACCATGTTTGACTCTAGCTTCCCACAGCAGTTGGAAGTTTGCTCTTACCTGTGTTTAGAACTCAGGGAAGAGATTTTCATTAAGTGACACAGTGGCTGATCCTGACCTCTAAAGCTCTGTAACTTTGCCACAGAGTAAGTCTAAGTTTCTAAGGACTCTGTTACATACCCTGGGTGGAAACCATCAGGGCTCACTCCTGTAACTAATGACTCAGTGTGGAGAGGGACTTGAACATTGTCCACCAGAGGAGGTGCTCACCCCATATGTCCACATGGACAGCTCTTGGTAGGTCGTGGTTTCCCACTTAATACACAAATCATTAAACTGACTCAGGAAGCAAAACGAACAGTAGCACTGCATATGCACACACGCCAAGGTCTTAGGTATTTGAGACAGCAGAACATGGGGAAGAAGTACCCAGACTCTGTAACGACAAGGTATGTTTGCATAATGGAATTGCCGTTCCCCAGCTCTGTGATCTTGGTTAAGTCCCTGGACGTCTCTGGGTCTGGATTCCTTGACAAGGAAATAGTATTAGTACATATCACACAGGGATGCTGAGGAGACTGAATGAGTTAACAAGTGTGTATTGTACTAGCCACACTGAGAGACACTGAGTGAATATACTGTATCTACCAGTGTCCTTAGTTCATAATATTGCACAAGGCTTTGGGAAAATCTAGAAGTGCTAGATTAAAACAATGAATCTTCATCTCCTGCTGCTCAAGTTCAAAGGGAAGGATTTGTACCAAAACAGTTATGGAGCGGTCTCCCTGACAGTTTTCACCCTGACAAAGATGTTAAATGGTCTTATCTGCTTCTACCTAATTGAGTAACTCTAATAAGACCGATCAGCTTTTCTTCCCCAGCCCCACCGCTTTGTGGCAGAAGGTTTTTGTTTTATGTTTTAAAGTCTTCTCCCTTAACTGCTTTAACATTTAACAGTCACCAGGAGAAACGGTTCGATCATGAAGTCTTCTGAGTTAGTGGACTAGAACAAATTCGACCTGCTTCATCGTGTGGCATCAGGCAGCGCTGCGAAGGCAATTTGTTGAAAAATTTGTTTTTGCATTTGCTATTAGAAGCCAAGTGCTGGCTCTCTGCTGCTCCTTATCGGGAGCTTGTGAGCTGGAGGGCACTGGGCGTGGATGACAGAGGGGAACCTCACAGCTGTGTATTTGACAGCTGGAGCACAGCTGATGTCCATCAACAGAGTGCCTCGCTCCCTGGTGGTTCTCTTCCGCCGGAACGCAGCGGGCATTGCTCTGGTAGCCGGGGGAAAAAAAGTCCCTTGGTGGTTGCCATTTTATGTGGGGCTTACTCACCAGAGTGTGTGTATGTTTACCTGTTGTTCTGCCTCGTCTGTACTGTCCTTTTTATGACAATACCAGCTGAGAAATACAGGAAGATGACAGCGACTAGGCTATTAGCAAATACAGGTCTGCACAGTACTGCATTTGTGGAGAAAGCAAAGCTAAACAAAGGGTAAGCTTTGCTATAGAAAACGAGACGACCCTTGGAATCCGTTGCGTTTTCCCCGGGAGTTATTTTATATATTTTTTAATCTAAAGGCTTGCTGTAAAGGGAAAAGGCTCAGTTGTTCTTTAGTATATTCTGGCCTAGCACTTCTCTTTCATCTTCTTGTCTGGCTTGAATGTTGCTTTATTATTCAAAAACACCAGGGACACTGACGCTAAATGTGCCTCTTAGCAGTATGTGCCAGTATATTGAAGTACAAAGGCACGAAGATCTAAACTTCTATGGCATTGTTTGTATTAGATGCCACTGATCCCCAAGTCACGTGGAGCTGATTGACACTGGTCCCTACAAAGGAAGAAGGAAAACCATGGGCATTTGCTTTTCAAATGCTATCTTAAATGATATTAAATGTAATTGAACTGGAAAGAGTATTTTCACATACCAAAAATGTTAAAAAATAATAGAGCAAACCTGTTTTCTGCTAAGTTTTTAAATAACATCTTTACGTCAAAACGGAGAAATATTTCTTGTTGATTCAAAACCACCGGGCTTCCTAGTCCTCCCACACTCCCAACCATTTCTTAGTTAATAATGCTTTAAGATATTTACTCCCCTCACTTAATGAGTTCAGCTGCAGAGATGCAAACTTGGTGTTCTGTAGTAAGATCTCCAGTGGAATCTGAAAGGACTGAATATAGGTGTATATTAAACCACCTTGGGAAACTAAGGTTAGAATTTTAAGAGCTGATTTTGGGATTTTCTGTGCACTCTTTTATTTTAATTTAATAAGTACTAGTAATAGAATATCTGCAGATTTCAGTTGTGTCTTACTCTGAACCTTTCATAAAACAGTGAGTATCAGTTGCCTAAATTAGATCTATGAAACCTTACAGATCTCTAGACTGATCTCATATTTGGTAAGTGATAAATTCAAGTTGAAGAAGCTGACATGATTTAACTCAAGTGACGTAGTGCGAAAGGAAGACCACAACTTGCCTGGGCTCCAGGTTCCTTCACCATACATGACCGAAGAGAAACGATGCCAAACTGAAGCACGACACGAAGGCAGATCAGCCCAGCTGTCTACTCAGTAGGGCTGGTCTGAGGTCTAAAAACTCTTACCTGAATCTGTTCCTGGAATGATATTCGAAACATGCTCATTACTGTGACGAATCTTGGCTACAGATGCAAAACATTTCTGTCTCCATAAGCCAAATTTCTTATTCCTTCTACATTCTCTCCCTGTGTGATATTGATCTGCTATGTAGGGTATTTTAAAATGGAATAAGCAAGCAGTTAAACAAGTTAATTTGCTCTGCTGCTCAATTGATTTGGCCCAAGTATGTTTGCAGGAAACTACCGTCGATAACATTAAAATCACAAATTGTAAACATATCAACTAAGCCATGAGAAGGCAACAATAAGAATGAGTAGAGAGTTGCTGGAAGAAGCTGAGAGTGAGTGTAAAATAACTGCTTCAGCCTCAGGGGAATTCAGAGAGGCCTCGGACAGCAGGAACATTTGATTCCTATTAGTGATGTTACTATTATTTTCTTTAGTCATATGGCAATGATTTTACAACAGACATTAACATCGCATTCTTTTTCTTACATGAATTCTAATAGGATATTTTAGACAATTAAAAACATTATTAAGAACATGGAATTCACCAATGAATAGTGATAGATACTATTAAAGTCAAGTATTTTATCCCTCTGAATGGTGGTTATTGTCCTTATTAGTTCAAAGTGGTAAAACAGTTATTTTGTTTGTAGGATAAGTCCAACTTTGGTGCTGTTATTATTACAAAGAATTAGAACTGACTAATCAAGAAACAAAAATGTTTGCTTCTAGAATTTTATAGCTCACTAAGTTTGGGGAGGTAATGGGATACTTTATAAAATTTCACACATTAAAGTTAGAGCTGGTTTCAAATGCTCCTTGATAGCAATACTGAAACATTTGTATAATCAATAGTCAATTATTTTACATCACTAGGAGGAAAAATCCCTTAATTCGACCATGAAAAAGCACAATAATATCCACTTTTTAAAGATGATTCTTTTTAGGATAATCCTGAGAATTAAATTAGATAACCTGTGAAATAAAAGGCAGCCTTTGACCAAGTACCTAGCAAGAAAATTTTTTTTTCCGTATAAAAAATATAAGTACTTGTGATTGTTAAGTTTGTAATGTTTAATACACTTTGGTACCTGTCAATTATTTTGTAGTTTAAAGAGAATATAGTTCAACTTCTTATTATCACTGATGAGGAATATTTGATTCAAATAGTTTGATTTATTGGAGGAAATAAAGAAGAGAAGAGGGAGGGAAGGAAGAAAAGAGGGAAGAAAACATAAGGTACAAAAGCTGACGTAGAGTCCTTAAAATATGTCAAGTGCTCTCCTAAATGACTAGCATATATTAACTTCTGTATCCTTAAAAGAATCAGAAAGGATACGGGGTCCCATATCTTCATTCCCAGGGAAAGAAAGGTGAGGTGGATAAACAGCTGGAACTATAGCCAGGGAGAGTTGAAAGCAGAGAAGTGGCAAGTCCAGCTGTGAGTCGACATAGTTGAGCTTCAGAATTTGTATAATCAGATAGTAGGTGGTACAGCCATCCACAAGTCAATAAGAATCAAAGATAGGTCCGTATGTATGGATTATATCCTAGTGATAAGAAAAACACCAGAATTTACTCAGCCACAAAAGATATACAAGTGAATTGCTTGATATTTACAAGAGCAAAATTTGCTACTTTAGCCTTTAATATAGAACTATGGTTATATGTGTTCTTCACTTCAAAAGAAAAATATGAAAGAAACTTCAGAAAAAAAACAATAGACAACTAAATATAAAAAAGATCCTATAAAAAATGATGAAAACCTAGTTTACACCAGACAGAAAAGAGTAAGAAAAAAAATTAACCACCTGTGCATATTGAAAATGAAGATAAACTTGAGCCAGAAAACAAAAATAATATGATCACTAGAGGAAAAATAAAAAGAAAGTAGTTTCTTTTTTGCTGGTTTTGAAGATGTGTTAGGAAAATACAGCTCAATTTGAAAGGACTTCCTAAAGAACAATCAAATCCTACAAACTGTGGCAAATTATGTGTAGATAAGAAAGAGTGAAAGTTTATAAACATAAACTCCAGAAATATTCTATAAAGCCTCTCAAGCAAAAGATAGTATGTGATATTTCAAATAATATTCAAATAAGCTGGCAAGAGCAAAAGTATGACTAGTTTATAATGTTTTCCAAAGAAAACAAAAGTTTGAATTAAAATAATTATGTTAGTTTGTTAAGAAATTTTCAACTCCCAAAATAGAGTCAAACTGCAAGATAAAACGTAGAAAACACACTGACTCTCACTTCCATACATGGATCCAAATCACCTGGGTTATTTAAACGACTCCGGGTTCCTGTGCTGCAGAGTTATTTTAGGGAGTCAGAGTCTAACCATGTGGTGCTATCAAGAATCCACAGGTCTCTTGCATTTCTGTCTCTGTGTGAGAAGAGCGGCCTAATCTCTTTTCATAATATCCTTTCAAGATTGATAGAGCCTTAGAGATAGAAGTTGTTTGGTTCCCAGGAGAAAAAGCACATTTGTTTACCTTCTAGTATAATAATCAAGTCCTATATCTTCTCAGGGGCAAGGCTTGGGTAAATTTCTTACAAAAGATTTGTGTTTCCTAGACTTCGAATGTAAATCTACTGGGTACAAATTACCTAGCTGGGCCATTTTGGATCACATTGTCAGATCTGATGATCAAGAGAGACAGATACAAATATTCTTGCTGTTCATTTTCCTGGAAGTAACACAGTTCTTTATATCTGGAGCAAGAATCTTCTATCTTCTGTCACTATCTGTGAAACCATGAGAGACTTACTCACTAGTTCAAGTAGGGTAGAATTTCCAACATAATACATTTTTAACTTTTTATCTTGAAAGCTTTAAACTTAAACAGGAGTCAACAAAATAGTGCCAAGAATTCCTGCAGATAGCCTGACCCGCTTCAGCATAATGAGCCATGAGCAGGCTTTTGCATGCAGCGTTTCTTACGTTCTCATCAATCCTCCATTATTTTGAAACATACTCTAGGCATCATATCTTTGAAATATAAATATTTCAGGAAATATCTCTACCATTTAAAACTTAACCACAATACTTGAAACATACCTAAATTAACTTATATCAATTATTTATTTCAAACAAATGTCACAATCCCTAATTTCTAATCACCTTATAAAAATGTTTCTTAAAACTTATATCTAGATGAAATCATTACATATCTAAATGTGTTTTTTAATCTTTCATATCTTATTGTAATTTTTCTTTTTTATTCTTTACTGTTTATTTATAGAAGAAACAGTTACTTACCCAGTCTTCATTTTGTTGGTCATTGTTCATCTGAGATATTTAATATATAATTCAATTTTATCTGTTTTCTCCAAATTGCTTGTTAGAAATAGGGCTTTAATCAACTCTAAATGCTTTTTTTCCCTTCCAACTATAATGTATTTCCCTTTGATGAACAATGGCAGGCTTTCCCTTGCTTTTCTGACTTAAAATCGTATCACAAAGATTGCTGCATAGCAGCATATGCATAAAGAGATATTCCTCATCCATGTCCAGTGGGATGCTTCTCTATTATATGACACACTGTATTCAACCAACTTCTACTGAAGGACATTTGAGTTATTTTAGTTGATTTGCTATCACAAACTTTCTTATCATGGGTCGATGTCCACATATTTCACTAGGATCTTTTCCCAGTGTCCTCTTGAAGCTGATCTCCAGACGTATCCAAGGTAGCCTCAGAAGAGTTGTGTCATTTTCACTCCTACCAACAGTGTGAGAAAGAACATTGTTCTTTTCAAAGTTTGCTTCTTCAGAGCTCCACCAACACCACCATTTCATGGTTTGGGGTGTGTCTCATCCAACAGTTTTGCTTCAGTATCTTTGAGTGTAGTGTGAAGCCACTTGCCCTGCTCTTTCTGCTTTTGCTGTGAACTGTCTATTCCTGTAGTGCATTTTCCCACAGAATGGTTGATATTCTTCCCTCGTACATCTTTTAGAGAAATGCAGTCTAGTCACTGGACCTCACAAATGAACATCCCCAGCCCTGACTTCTACACATAACTGAAAAGCCTACTTTCAAAATCTCTACCCCACACTTCCCTGCAGTTGTCTATTATATATCTAAATTTATCAAATTCAGAATAGCACTATTAATTTCTCACCTCACAATACTGTGCTTATCCCAGCTCAGTTAAAATACCTCCAATATTCTAGATTTTTCAGATAGAAAGCTTCAGAGATATGCTTGACTCCTCTCTCTTAGTTACCATTAACTCCATCAGAAGCTCCTATTAATTCTATTTTTAAAATATATCCAGAATATTACCACTTTTTTCAAATCCATGATCCAGCTCTGACTAAATCTTTATTATCTAGAACCTATATTATTACTCTATTATCCTCCTAAATGGATCATTTGTCCCCCTCAACTTTCACTCCATTATACCCTTTACATAATCACTAGTGTATTATTTAAAATAAAAATAGTTATGTCATACCATACCTATGCACACAATCCAACACTAGTTCTTGCATTGTAAATTCTACCATTTTTTTAATCAGTCTGTATAGCCATCACTATCATCCATGAATACTACTCTCACACAAGCTGCTACTTCTTTCTTGGCAGCTCACTTAACTCTAGTAAGAAGTTACTAAACAAACTTCTTGTTCTAAACAGAAGGTTTCTCATTGGCAAATCCCATATTTGGAATGCTCTTTTCTCAGAAATCTTCATGGCTCACTTTTTTTTTTTTCTAATTTGAGCTTACAAGGTATAATTACAACACTTAGACTTTCCCTGAAAGCCTGAGATAAATTCCTCTCTTACTTCAAGGTCTACTTCCCTTGTTATGCAGTTGCTTCTAGGCACCTGTGATCCACTGACACATGGCTTGTGTGTTGCGTGGGTTGCTGACTGGCCCTGACAGTATGGAGTATGCTTAGTTCTCTGCATCATGTGCAAGGTTCTGAAGCCCTGCTTGGTCATGAGTAGGCACTAAATGCTGGATAAATGATTGTGTGAGTGAATGATTGGCTGAGTATGCAATCAGTGTGCATCAATTTGGCATTTGCCACAAACAAATATCTGTGGATCAGTGAAATGGTAAGAACTAAAAGCTACAAAAAAGGTACAGTGTTTATACTTGGTGTTAAGAAAACTGGTTCCGGTTATTGTGTATGATACAAATAAAAGAAAAATCACCTAATGGTGCTTTGGTTTTCAAGTTTCTGTGGAATAATATAGTATGTAGATTCTCAATTTTGAAATTATACTATTACTGTTGTTATACTGAAGAAATTGAGCCTGAATCCTGGGAACATGTGTGCCAATAATTTAGAGTCGACTGTATACAATCAAAGCTATAAAATGGAGGTCTTTTTATACTTTAGGATGAGCTTAAGAAATATGTAGTTCACGCTATATGATTTCAGGAAAGACACTAGCTTGTGTTGTCTGAGTTAAACATGCTGCCTTAAGGCTCCAACGTGAAGATTAAAGTATACTGGAATTCACTCAGAAACAACAAGGATTCCTTCTACCTGCTGTTTCTTACTTAAGATTCAGACTTAATTCAAGAAGACATTATTTTTTCTTTAATAAATGATTTATAATTTCACTGGTTCTAATTTACTGTAAGCAAAGCATCAGATTAGTAATGTGTTTAATATGAGTTATTAAGTTCCCATTAGACTAAATTACCACCCCTAGAGTTCTGCAAAGCTATTCTGAATTAATTTGCATTCTTCGGTAGCCATACACTTCACCTTCTCTTAAATGCTACAGATATTTTGGGATCTATTTCCTAAGGTAGTACTTCTCTGAGAACAGCAGTTTATTTCATGAACTTTGACCTCCCTAGTTCTTTGTATTGTTTGTGGTAATAACAATAATAATAATCTGCGACCTTCGGAAGTGATTCATGGTGGTTTATCTTCATTGCTGATTTTCTAGGTAATCCATGTCATAATCCCTCTGCAATGAAATGTAACGCAGCAAGATCTCTACTGAGTTTCCAATCGCATTTAACAAGGCCATCAGTTTAAAACAGGCTTCCAAGAGAATGGCTTAGCATTTGTTTTAAAATCTTAAACATGTACAACCTAAACAGTTCATCTCTGAATCTTAAAAAACTGAGTAGTAATTTATGAGCTATAAGTACTTTATAGTCGGAGGCAGGGAATGTGTGGATATTAGCTCTGCAAGTTTATATCAAGGTAAAGCTTAAAAGCTAGGAAATTTTTTTGAAGTATGAACTATACTTTGTCCAAATATGAATTAATTAGCTGATGTGGGCTTATTAACAGTAGTTTAAAATCATAAACTAATTTATGCACTTGATTTTGTACTGATGATTAAGAGAACTCCAAAGAGTGAGGATAAAATTCAATAACTATCTGTAAAGGGAGATGTTTGTAGTGAAAAATGTGGTTACTGCGAGCAGCACACATATTAACTAATGAATCAAGCCCTGCACATATTTATTAACGACGTTTCTACAAAGTAGATTTAGCAATGCAATTCCCCAAAGCTGAAGAGGGTATCAGGGTGGATTAGAAATCAGAAGTCCCTACTCTTGAACTCACATGATGAGCTAACATCTGTTCCCTGGTGCACAGCATTAATTTTAGTGGGATGCACCCAGTATTAGTCTGGGTTGACCCAGAAAAGCACGGATCACTTACAGCAAATTTTTCAGTATTCTCAATCTAATTTGATCCCCAAATCACAGACATATCGTCCCTGTTTTATCCAAACTGTAAATACCAAGAGTACAGAAGCAGAAAAGGCCAGGTTCTTTGGCTATATTTTCCTCTCTAATCCCTCTGACACTCGACTCCCAAATTAATTTTTCTAGAACATGACTCTGAAAGTCATTTTCCTACAGTGAAAATTTCGATATTTTCAAAGACCTTCATTTTGAAGTATTCATTGTTTGTCTGCATTCATAAAAACCACCTGTTTGTTGCAGCAGAAGATGCAAGAAGATGTAAAGTAGAAAGTTGAAATGACCTGTAATCCAGTGTAGGTACTTTTGGGGATATATGACGTTGGGGGAGTTGGAAAGAATGGATTAAAAAGAGGAAAACTTTGGGAATAGGAAAAATGATAAGAGGTCTTTTGAAACATTCAGGAAAAGTAGAGTAGAAGTTTGCATTTTAACAGGGAGATTGAGAGAAGATGCAATTGAAAACTACAATGTGAAATTAATGATTTAGGAAGGGAGAGGCAGAAATGATTCCAGGTTTCTGATTTGAGAGAACTTATAGTGAATGAGATAACAGGCCTTAAAATTCCCATGTAGTGTGTGGTAAAGTATAATGAAAAGAGCCTAAATTTCTGCAGATCAGGTTTTAAAATGTATCAAATTTGAGTTCTTCTGTGCATGTTTGTGTGACCTACCCTCTTGTTTTCAGATAATAAGAGAAATATATATATATATGAAATTGCAGAATTGCTTGGAAACTTAAACCTGAGAAGGTATCTAAAGTACTTACATGTGAAATGTACTCAGTGTATTTATAGCTCTTATTATGATCATTCTCTTTCAATTAGGATGGCAAACAGGTAGGTAAGAATAGATAGTGTATCTTGTACAAAAGAAGAACAAAGACTGGGACTGTGACAATCAGTGGTATCAATACTGACACAAAAGGAGAATATGAGACAAGCCAGGAACTGAACAAGCACGTATTTGGGAACAATGATCTAGAGAAACAGCAAACTTTAAAGGATAGACAAAGGCGAGTTAGATTCTTAATTAAATGAACATGAGAGATACAAGTTTGAAAAGTTGGAGCACAGTGACCATACTACGCCACATGTGCAGGTATGTTCTACTCTAACTAAGCATGACCTCTCTGGCTATTACTTTGTGCAGTAAATCAGAAGATCCTTTGACAGGAGCATAGTTTTCAGTGCAGATGCCAGTAGTGTTGCAGATTCACAACTGTATTTCAAAACTTTCAGAGCAACAACGAGGGACATACCCTCTACTTTCCCAAACAAAGAAGATTCTGACTCAAGAGTTCAAGAGTGATGATCAAGATTGTGTCCCTTGTGGTATGGACTGAAGGTCTGGACCTAATGACTTGTGACAGTATGCTTTGGAGTCATTTTGACAAAATATGTTTACAATCTACTCTAATAATCATAGAAGACTGAAAATCAGAATAACTTTACTATTTTTTCACACGGAACATGTGTACAAAAAATGGAAAATTTTCAAATTATGTGTCTCTTAAAGAGAAGAGCACAAACCAATTCATTTCTGTTTTGCATAGAAGTGTTGGGCTAGTCTGTAGAAAGATAAGCAGTTAAACTGACAGTAAAGTTTGTGTTGGAGGAAAGATTTAGTAAGTGAAGAGGTTCCACCAACATGTGTTACCACTGCTGATGAACCATCTAGGTTTCCAAATCCCAGCCTTTTGCAACAGGTGAATCTCATCATCAACTAGGCTGCAATAGAAGTCTAGGGGAAGTGTTGGGGTCACAGGAGCATCTATGGGATTATTCACTGATGTTCACTGCTGTATGTCCCTTTAGGAGGTGGGGCCCAGCTGGAGAAGGTAATACCCTGGCGACATGACTTTAAGAGGGTATCTCAATGCACTCTATGCCTCCTTCTGCCTCCTTGTGACGATGAAGGGTGTGGCTTTCTCCATGCCCTGCACCATAATGCCTCAGCCATAAAGCCACCCAACCATGCACCAAAATGGGCATAATAAATTTCTGATTCTCTGTGTTGTGAGTGTTGCTGTTGTATTCCAACAATAGGAAAGGTGACAAATACAATTATTGAACATGTTTTATGTGTCTGCATGTCCTACAATTCAACATTCATCCAAATAACAAATCCTGGATAGCATGTGTGTGATCCTCCAATTAAAAGCATGCCTTTCTGTACTAAAGGTCAGAGGTTTGTGTTAGTCTCTTGGAACATTCCCCACACTCTGTTTCTTTTATGATTATGAATCTTCCAGACTCACAAGAATTCCTTGAGAAGAAAAAACATACCTTTGGTATTTTTGTCATTCTATGCCACTTCCAGTTTTATATTCTCACAGTTAACACAGTGTAAATATTTAGTGACTGTCATTAAAATGATTTAATTACCATGCTAAAATTATTAAAAACTAGTGCCCTATAACAAATTATCTCTTTATTTATATTAAATTAATAAGAATACTTTTGAATACTAGTTTGTGTAGTAATATATACTCAGTCACTTGTAGTATTTCATAATCAGCAGAGGATTATTTTACTTTTTAAATGCAGTGGCAACATTATAAGATATTAGTTAATTTTTTTCAACAAAAAGATATTTTTTAAAAAATCAACTAGAGAGGTTGGAGGTTTAGGCCTCATGATCATCCTATAGTAGCAAATCAGTGGGGTTTTTTTCTATTTTAAATCACAAAATTTAAATTATTATAGTCTATGTATTATTGAATATTCCATCTTATAAAAGGCATAGTACTTAATACATTGTTTCTAATAAGGCTAATCAAAATAAATATATAATCAACAGCAAGAATAACTTTAAAATTAGCTGCATTCATTTTTGCCAAATTTTGTCATCTAACCAAATATTCCATGATTCCATTTCTCAGATTTGAGAAAAACAGGGAAGACCTTGCCATATCATTTATATGCTCTGCCTTTGGTTTCCTCGTGTGAAGTCAGTGTTGCTGCTCAATGCTGCCTGTTTTCAACATTTATTTTAGTTTTCTTCTTGAGTTTGACATGTGTTTGGTAGAATCTTATAATTTTCTGTATTGCTTATAAAAAAGAGAAAAATGCTTTTCTGACTATGTCACTGTTTGTAGTCAAATGAGCCACTTTCCTTGATGAGAATTCCCCTCTATTTATTCAGAAGGTGTCTATTCTTTTCCTTTATGACTTGATAATAGTCCTGCTATTCTAACCCTCAGTGAAACTGTGTTTAGAACACAATCTGAGATATTTGCCACACACTCTGTCTTCACATGAGAAGAGATTAGCTTTTTAATAATAGCTTCTTTTGAGTGAAGAAAAGATTTCTACAATAGAGAAGAAAATCACATAGGGAAATGTAATCAATGATGGTTTTGTGTAGCCTTTAATAATTTCTTTGTTCTCAGGGTTTTGCAGTTTTGGGTTAGAAGAATAAAAGAACTATCTCACTATGCAGCCAGTATTTTTTCACTTCAAATGTGTGGTGATTATCCAGGGTATTTCATGATACCTTTTAAAGAATATATTTTAGCACATCTCTGTCAACCAGGGAATCTTGCATAAAGATTTGCCATTGCTGCACTGAATGGTACAATGAAAATCCACAATAAGACATTTATAATTTGAATCTCATATTCCTTTAATGAAATTGCTTCATATTCTTGGCCTCAGTTCCCTTATTTTTACAGAAAGAAGTATGTAGCATTAAATGAAATTTACACACACACACATCACCTTATCAATGAATGCACTCAACATATGTGTATGTATGTATGTGTGTGTGTGTATATATATATATATACATGTATATATATGTGTGTGTGTGTGTGTGTGTGTGTGTGTGTGTGTGTGGATATATAGTTTCCCTTTTAGTGATCTACCTTTTAGGAGTATGATTCAACAAAAGAGGAAGATGGTTCTTCAAGTCTTCAGTGATGGAACAATATGATCCAAGTAAAAATGGCTCATTTCAACTGAGTTAAGTGAAAGAGACATGCTGTCCTTTACCAACAGAAGCTAAGGCCAGAAGTCTCCCAGTGTGGAATACTAGGGTCTTTGTTCAAATGCTCTTTCATATCTTCCCTCTACCTTCCTTTGCATGTTTCTGGTTTTTGGGTTTTTGTTTCTGTTTTTGTTTTTGAGACAGGGTCTCAGTTTGTAGTTCAGGCTGGCCCTGAGGTCAGCCTTAAACTCACCACAGCAATCCTCCTGCCTCTGTCTTCCTAGTGCTAGATGCCAGGCGTGAGCCACCACACCTGACGTTGTGCCATGTGATTACCAGGGATCGAACCCAGGCCCTTGTGCTTGCAAGGCAGGAGCTGGAACCACTGAGATAAATCCCTGGCCCTGTATGTTTTCTTTTGTCACGGTCCCTTCCTCATGACAAGATGGCATGCAGAAGGAACAGGACAAATTTGTGTCAGCTTTTGGTTACTGTAACAAAAATATCTTTTAAAAAAAAGGCTAAAAGGGGAAACATTCACTTTGACTTGCAGCTTTAGGAGTTGCTGCTTGCTCTGTTCCTTTTAGGCCTGTGGAAACATCATGGAGGAAGAACATGGTGGAGGAAAGCTGCTCGCCTTATGGCAAGTAGAAGCAGGAAGAAAAGAATCAGAAGGAGGAAGCCCCCACCACCTCCTAAGGCCATTTAGCTAAGGAACTCATCAGTAGACTCACCAAGGTGGTGAAGTTAAACCCTTCATGATCCACTAACTTCTCCAAAGCCCATCAGCTCACAGCCAGGCTTTCACTACATTGGTGCTTTTGGAAGACATTTTAGATCCTACCCATAATACTCTTGAATAGTAGGAGTCAAAAATATCCCCAAATTACTCCCCAATTAGTCTGTCCCTTTGATTGGGGAAGTCATCAGGTTTTAATGCTCAGCACTGGATCAATAGCATACTCATGTAGGTACATAGGCATTGCAAGGCTACAAGCAGAGACTAAAGCTCAATATTTGTTAACTGATGTTGCTAGGAAGGGGAGAGATAGATTCAGAATGCAGATTTTCCAAGGCTAAGTCACATGATCATAGCAGAGCCAGCATTTCACCAATAGAATTTGAATATGCCTGCATAATTTATGTATAAATTATTTTAGTCTTAGCTTTCATAAATATCCCTTGTATTAAATGATAAAATATTCCTCCTCACAGTGCACTTCTATGTCCCATCCTGCTTGTTACTGGCTAAAGCAGCTCCGGAAGTCCTCTGTCTTGAGTGTCTTAGTTGTACTGTGCTGGTTCTCTTAATTCCCTGAATTAATTTTAAACACTTCATGGTCGTTTTCACTGTGAGGAAGAGCAACGAGTCTCACATAACCAAATCATGAGGGCATGGTGGAGAACACCACCGAGTTTTTACGAGCCCGATTTTCCACTGAATAGCATAGAGCAGCAGCAGTGGACTGTTTTTGTCTTACCTTATAAAGATAATCATGAAGGAGGACTTCCATCCTCCAGGAATATTTCCTGGTCAAATACTGCTAATACAGAAATAATATTACAATCAGAAGAGAGACCTCTGTTCCTTTGATTACTGACAATTACCATTATGTCCTTCTTTCATTGTCAGTATGGGAATCCCCATGAGACTGTAAAACACACAGACACCATGGGTAACATTTCTACTTAGATCATTTGCCAAAAGAAACCATCCTGATCCTGATAGATCACGTCTTCTCATAGAATATCCCTAGACATTAGCAACAAAACAGTTGTTGGTAAACAAAAGTAGTCATTGTTCTCTTCTCCAGTAACAGAAGAATCAGTATTTTTGTCAGTTTTCGAATACATTTTTATTTGAAGAAAGTCTTGGCGTGTGTCAGGTGCTCTCAACTGAGATTTAGCTTAGAGCTGTAATTCCAAATGTTTCAGTTTGATGTAGTGCTTGATGTTAATTTCTGTGTGAGGACTAGCAAAAGTCAACCTCAGTGTGCCAGTGTTACAGAACTTTCAGAAAACAGTCCCCATCCCTCAAAAGAGAGGACTTCCAGAATCACTTTACAAAGTGACACTAACCATTGGATAAGCATATAGGAAGTAAGCAGATGTATTTTGAAGGAAAGTATTATAGTAAAATTTCTAAAATTTTAATGTTCAGTGTAGTTTTCAAGCACCCCTTATAGTTTTAGCATATTTTTAAGTCTTTCCAATGGTGCTTAGCCAATTTACCTTCATAGTGCTACACAACCAAAGTTTTATCTAGGTTGAGATTGACCTGGATGTTCTTTATAACACATACCCATTCTTGCCATGTGTATTTTGAGCTGGTTTTGTCTTCACAAAGGCTGTATATATATCAGCAGAATGCTGCAAGTCAATTTGACGAGCAAAATATTTGCTGTATAGTTGAAGAATTTCCTGGATATGAATCTGCTAACGTGCATAGGTTTACATGGCACATTGCACTGACAGTTTCCCTTAAGGTATCTAAAGGACATGTTTTTCATCACAGGATTCTTAGGTCTCCACCTAAGACAGTATGCTTTACGGTCTTCCACATTTTCTGAAATCCATCCCCATCCCAGCAGGAACTCAAGACAATCCTTTAATTCAAAAATTTGACTTAGTTTTATATACATTACAGAGTATCTCAGGTATGTCAGTCAATGATCTTTCTCCTAAATCCATGACATTGTGTGACTTTATGCACTCAGTATCAGGGAAATCCTCCAGGTCTTAGAATTTGCACATCTAATTCTTTTAGAAAACACTTGACCTACTGCCCACATATCTTTGGTGCTATAGGAATTATTAATCATAAGTTGCATTATCCTGAATAACTGAAAAATTATCAAAAAGTACTGGACCTAGGATGAATCCAGGAGCCAGAGACTTTACTATAGAAGCAGAGGCAGACTTTCTATAATGGAATGGAAACTAATTAAGAAGATCTATTAATCTACTTCCTCTTATACAAAGCTATACTATAACTGTTTTTAGAAGGAAAATTAAATATTTTCCATTAAGGTAAGACATGATTGTGGACAGTATGAACCAAGAAGAATCATACGGTATCTACCCAGTTCATTGTTTTGTTTTAGAACATGTAGAAATTTGGACAAGGTTAACATAACTCCATATATTTTCCTTGAGCCTGCTGCATTTCAGTAATCATTTGAGACTACTGAATTCAAAATCTCAGACATCCCAAAGGAAGTCACTAAATGTGGTTATGGAGAATAAATTCACCAAAATTGACAGTTTAGAATAAGAGAAAACTAAGATGATATGCTTCCATATCTCTTTTATCCACCAAACAGGTTTGTCTGCCCTAAAAGTTGTTTAATTCCATGTTGAGTACAAGAGTAAAGGAAGGACAAAAAGAAAAAAAATCAAACTTATTTGCCAAGAGGCCTACAAGACTGCCCACATGAGGGCTAATTTGCACTAAAGTTTAAATGGGCACATAGGAGAGAAGAAATTGCAAAATTTATGTTTTAGGTTTGCTTTAATTTTATGATGTACAAACTTTGTGTGCTTTCAACCCAGTTAATTGCATCTGTGTGTTTTATGACCTAAAAACCTCCCAGTGGAAACTGTAGATACTGAAGAAATATAAAGTCACCAAGATAAGTGAAATTAAAATAACTGAGATCAACCAGATAGAAGGAAAACAAGTAAATTGTTACCATTGTATTACTGAAATATAAGTATACCTAAACACAAGGTCTACAATTTCTAGTAATTCTCTTGTTTCTTTCACTGCACAGCACATAGTTGAAATAATTATTTTCTACCTAAGTCCTGAGAAAGTCCAGGATGAGGGAGTTAATGCTATGCAATCCCATGTTCAGTGACTGATAGAGTCATGAACTGGTTTTTTCCAAAAGCTTGTCTAAGTTAAGGTCATAAAAAACAAAAATGCAGCGATGAAAACTTCATTCAGAAACCATTGGCTGAATGTGTGAAACATTGCAAGAGTGTGAACAGGAAAAACAAGTCAGAGTAGACTGACAAATTTGTTCTGCAGAAAAGAAAAATCGTGATGAGCGGAGACATGGAGACAGCATGTTGTTAGGAGCGCTGATATGTTCCAGCCAGAGACCACCAGGTCATGAAGAAGTTGTGTTAAATGCAAGCTGCAGCGTTAGAGAACATAAACCAAGCTGAAAGACTGTGATGATGTTACTGAGGTGAGGAAGGATTTATTGTAGAACTTTGACCAGTGTTAAGAGAAAGAATAAAAAAATGGAGCATTTCTTTGCTGCTGAAAAGTCATGGTACTTTACAACTAGGGCTGGAGTCATAGCTAGAAGGAGGAACATCAGAGTGAGATTGAAATTGTACTTGGTTTAAAAAAAAAATCTACAACCAATCATATGATCCAGGATGGGGCATGCTGGTCATCTTTCAATTTTTACAGTATTTCTTCTGGTTATCTATTTCAGATATGAAAATTGAGTAGTCTTATTTTTGTCTGGATTCATAGAGAACAGAGATTGACCTGGTCTGGTATTGGTGCTCTATGCAATTGTTTATGTTCATGGAAAACTGCTAAGACCTATCAGTGAGGCCAGGCCAATAGATATTGAGGACATTAACTCTTGGATACTAGTTGTTGGTTTTCTATTTCATAGAAGGAGGCATATAAAGATCAGCATAAGAAAAAGCACAAAGAAAAATAACAATAAGCATGTTACCAATGAGGAAAGTAGGACTTAGACATTTTCTTTAAGTGACATAACCTAACAAAAGCAGATAAGCATTAGAACCCTAGTTAAGAGGTAAACTTTTCATTAAATTATTAGGACAGAGATCAGACTGAGAGACTACATTGTTCATTTCTCAGTTGTACACAGAAACATGATCAGTGATTTTTCTGTAGCAGAGCTTAATGAACATAAAATAATTGACTCAACAGATAATGCAAGAATTGATGAATGAAGTTGTGTCTTATACTGGTACAAATCCCCATTATGGAATGCAATCATGATGTGTATATGTAATGTACCAATAAAGATTTAAAAATTTAAAAAATAAAGAATTGATGAATGCACACTTGATCAGAGTGCAAAACTTCACTTTGTCCAGGAAGCTGGGGAAAAAACTTTAAGATTGGCGATCACAGGCTTGAACTGTAGTTCACTGCTTGGCTGGCATGTGTCAGAGTCCAGGTCTGGTCCCAGACAAAATACACACGCATTCAAGATGCGGTTGAGTGAGGTGAATGCTCTGCTGAGTGTCGTCTAATGGAAAGACACCTCCTACCCATGCTATGCTGGGACCTCCTCTGCCTCGTTCACCATATCTGTCCTGGCATATCTTCTGGTCCTTCGACAAAGTCAGAATTAGCACAGAAAGAAAACATCTTAAGTCAGTTCAGAGTATCAGGGCACCTAGGATGATGCTACTCGAGACATTTAAGAAAAAGACTTTCAGAACTGTTTCAGACAGTGTAAGAATGATGCACGTAGTGTGTTCATTGTCAGGAGGGTAATTTGAGGGAGCTCAATGGCACATTATCTTGTACAATGATTTTTTATGTTAATGCACCATACTTTTCAACATAGCTATTAGCCAGATGTGAGTTAGAATTTTGACTTTCCTGCATTAAATCCAAAGGACTGTTCTCCAGACTGCACAGCCCTTATTTTTTAAAATTCTCCCAAATAAGCTAAAAAAGGAAAGAAAATTCCAGAAGACTCAGGAATTTGATTTTACCTTCTAAATATTACCATTTAAGAGATAATTATCACAGAATGAGTCTATGGCCAATCCATAAATCTATTTCATCTCTTTAGTAGGAAATTGTTCTTCCCTGATCTTGAGTCTATCACTCTTTCAGTCTTAAGCATCAGAAAGTTTATAGTCTTTGTATATATTTTAAAGTTGTCTCAATCTGCACATTTTTCTATTTAAGCTTGATGATGAAAATCAACCACTAATATATTGTTAAAATCAGTGATACTCTAGACCCCAAGGCTGTGTATCTCCATCTGGAGGAAAAGTTTCAAATCCTATGTTGAATTAAGTAAATAAAAAGTTGACAGAATTGTAAAGTTTAATATTGCCTTACTAAGCAGCATACTGGAAGAGAAACCAACATATTGTAGTTCTTTTTAATCCCCAAGAAATACACCTCGAATTGGGTTGCTAGAAATGCAACCAGTTAGCCTGTAATTAGACCTATTTAGATATCCTATGAATAGCAGATATTTAGTTCCAATCTCCTGAAGTGTTTTCAGTCTTTCAAGGGACCAATTCTTATTTCACATACCAAATATTCTGATTCATTTAGGAGAGACAGGTTTCACACTCAGTGTTCTCTGTCAATTAGTTAACTAATGTTATAAAGTCGAGTTTCAATAAAACTTACCTTTCTTCATCCTATGTGTACACTGAAGTTTCCTTTGTTTTACATACTAACACCATGTCAGCTATTGTCATTCAGCTACAGAAAGTTCCCCAGATTCCTCATGTGTGTGGAAGGTGAATGGGTCATGGGTCATTGTACTCAGCAGTGGATTATCTGCCCATGGGGGCAGAGGCTAAACATGAAATTAAGAGGTGGCGCCTGGGTGTAGTCAGGTGAACAGAGAATGAGCATGCCCATAGACCCAGTGCTCTGGAAGCTGAGGCAGGAGGATTGCCATGAGTTCCAGGCCAGCCTGGACTATATAATGAGTTCAAAGTCTGGCTGGAGTATAATAACAAGACTCTCTCTCAAAAAGATAAATGAATAAGATCTATATGTCAGTATACAAGAGCGTATATTTACACAGATATACATGTTTATATGCATATTACATGAGATTATTACCCTATGTTGTTACAACACATACAGGGTTCATGCTGATGGAGCAGTCCCTGATGATGTCCCTTGACTCTTTCATTTTGTAGAAGGTGGAAACTAAAACAAAAGCTTACCAGTTTACTAAAGATACAAAATTTATAAGACCCAAGATTCAAACTAGATCCCAAGTGTTTAGATATTCAGGAAAGAATTCTTTTCTCTTTCAGGAGTAAACAATACAAATAGGATATTGGAAAACACTGTGTTAATGCTTTAGAATGATTGTTCCGCTCTGGCCCTAGATCTCATGCCCCTCTTCATTAAGTGACATCAGATCCACAGAAGTCAATCGATAGCTGCTCTCTTCTTGTTTGTCATTATACACCCTTGTTTTCTACTTCTCCTTAGTAGAGTAATGTTTAAACATTTAGAGGAGTTTACAAAACCAGAAGAGATTATATGTTCTGATTTTCCCCTTTTAAACAAGGCTCCTGATGGCATAAATTACCATTTCCAGGTGCAGTTTTTCCTGTAGGATATAATTTTTAAAAATCATATCTGACCTTGAATAAAGCAGCATTGATGACCTTAATCCATTACTGCAAATACCAGTTATATTTATTATGTAGTAGAGTTTAATTTACTGTGATTTGGCAAAATTTAAAGAAAACCACACAAGCTGGTTACCTGTTATTATTTATTTACATCTCACTAACGGTTTGCACATGGAATTTCACAGTCAGGTCATCTGCCTTTAAATAGACAGGCAAAACACGGGAAGGCAGCGTTCTGTTGACAGGTAAATGTGAATCGATCTGGCTTCATTCAAAGGAAAATAATCAAGCTCTTTTCACATAATGCAAAATGCACAATGATTGCATGGGGGCTTATCAGAATCTCTTCTCAGGAAGATGATCGCCACTTCTAGCTGGAGGAGTGTGTGCTGTGCTTCTCTGGGGGCTCTGCTGCAGTCTCCTGCATTTGTGAACAGTCCTGTTCTTTAGTGTTTTTTCCCTCCACCCATGCAAATTAGCTTCCTAAAAGCTACATCTAGCCTGCATTTGCTCATCAGTTGTGAAAAAAAAAAGATGATTATATCATTGGTTTGAGAGTCATTCATACGAAGTAGTAGGACTCTGGTTTCAGGCAGATATTAATAGGCCCTCTATTTCTTTATTTCTCTCATCAGCTTAATCAAATCCCCCATGAAAGATTATTTCATAGTGACAAATAAGAAGCAAAGGAAATTGTGGGTTGTTGCTTCCACAGAAAACAGTATTCATTCAAAATTCCTGGTGGGAGGAAACTGGGTTGACTTCAAACGCAGCTAAACAATAATAGGAACCCAGGAGGAAGCTCCTTGTAACAATTCGGCTGATCTCTGATGCTGTTAGGAGCCCAGAACCTGAGCAGCATCCTTCTTTGCAGCTCCAACTTTATACAAACAGGTCACTAATGCAAGATTTCAGCCCCTGAGTTTATTTTTCAGATGAGAATCAGATTCCTGCTTCCTCCCAAGCATGGTATAATTTTTCCTTATATCTTTTTTTTGTATTTTCTGTTTAAATTTAGCATTGACTCTAGTTTACTGAGCAGACACTGTCCTGGAAACCTGATACTGAGCGACTATTGTGAACGTGTAGAAATTCTGCCCTCATTTTC
This sequence comes from Petromus typicus, assembly GCA_004026965.1. Lineage (NCBI taxonomy): Eukaryota > Metazoa > Chordata > Mammalia > Rodentia > Petromuridae > Petromus > Petromus typicus. The sequence goes on along the minus strand of PVIR01014013.1, from coordinate 16,499 downwards.
AGATTGAGATGATTCAAAATAGCCCAAGCATCCCTGGCTGACACAGTCCTTACACTCTTTTGATTTATTTTGATATAATTTTAGGAGTATCAGAATTGGGTTAGCTGTGAATGTAGAAGTCAGCTTATACTGGGGCAACTGAAATTGGTCTCATAAAACCCATGTTTCTCCTTAGTGGACAAATCAAATTTACTGTTATCAGAAAAGAAAAAAAAAAAATCAGAGCTCCAACATGCTGTTTCCCAGGATTCCAGATACTGAACACTATTATATTTTTAATTGTATTTTTTTAGATTGAGATATCCTGTCATGTAGCTCCATGTATTTTATATAATTAACTAAACCAAAGAGCTAAAGTACAAATTTGACTCTAATAAAGTTCACATATTCACCAATAGAGTCTATTACAATGCTGTAATCGATGCAGATTGAAAATATTGCTTCCCTCCCAGGTATGGCTGGTCGCAGTCTCCATGGTCATAATGTTAGATGGATTTTGCTTAATCTAAACTTAGAGAACGGCTCTCAAAATGTGGTAGTTCCCTACTGCTATGGGACAAATTATCCCAACATGACAGCTTGCATCAATAGATGTTTATTAGTCCATCACCTCTGCATCCAAGGGAGTTAATGTAGCTGGGTATGCCAGACCTCAGATCTGTCATGGGCCTAAAAGGCCAGCCAGGCCCAGGGATCACTTTACAGAAGGGTATCAAATAGCACAAGATCCAACATGAAGTTTCCAACATGGCTTTTATCAGGGCTGAGAAACTACTTTCAAAGCTATTCACATGGTTGTTGACAAGCCTCTGGTACACTTGGACAAAGAGCTGGGAAATTTATCCCTTCACACATGGACTTGAGGTATCACTGTCATCACATGACAGCTGAATATCTTCACATCAGAGCCTCCAACCAAAGACATGGTGAGCAAGGAAGAACCCACTGTCTTCTTACAATCTAATGTTCCCAGCAACACACCATCACTTTTGCAGCATTATTTCTGCAAGCAGGAAGTTACTAGGTTCAGTCCCCATTTAAGGGGAGAAAATCACGTGACTATGAACTGCCAGGGGATGGGAATCTGTAATCCAGAATTGAGATTATTTTCCACAGTCTCCTTTCTGTTCCTCAAACAACTGGAAATCTTAGTGACGTAGAGCAGTGCACCTTCACTTCTTAAGAATGCCACATATCCTCCATTGATTGGCTGAGGGTTGAAAAATGTTATTTGCCCTCAGAGAGTATCCAGTATCACAGGGCCTGGGTGATAAGCCAGAGAGGTCCTGCCATGTTCTCTGCTTTCCCTTCTTGGTATTTCCTATGAACCTAGCACATGATAACAAAGGTATATATTTGTGGAATGAATATTACAAATCAGAATCTGGCTCTTCCAATAAATATATGAAAGAAATGATCAACATCCTTAGTTATCAAGGAAATGCAAATCACAACCACAATGAAATATTTTCTCACCCCTATTTAGAATGATTATCAACAAAAAGACCAAAAATGTCAAATCTGGAGAGACTGTGAGGAAAAAAAGAGAATTGTTACTCATTGTTGGTGGGAATACAAGTGAGTGTAACATTATGGAGAAGTTTGGAGATTCCTAAAAAAAAAAAAAAAACTAGACCTACTACATTGTGTATCCCACCGAGTATGAATCCAGAGGAAATTATATCAGCATACCAAACAGACACGTGAATACCCATGTTTGTTGCTGCACTATTTACATTAGCTAACACAGAGACTTAAGCTAGATGCTCAACAATGAAGAAAGTGTTAAAGAAAATTCTAAAGAAAATATTAAAATAATCGCTATAATAACTAGAATCCTGTCATCTGGAACCGGAGAATATCATGTTAAGTGAAATACATCAGACAAAGAAGGAGGAACAGCGTGTGTTCGCTCATGTGCAGATGCTTAAAATAAGTTGACCTAAATATAATACAGTGATTACCAGAGGCTATAAAGGAAGGGTAAAGAGCCAAAGGGAATGTGGATAAAGGGCCTCAATATGCAGTTGCACTGAAGTAGTTATGGGGAACATTATATGTGTTATGTAATTTTATATATTTTACATAGTACATATATAGGAAAGAGGTCAGACACAGAATAACATGCAAAAATAATATACATAACACACATGATTATATTTAATGTATTACATGATGCATAAATATACTATGTACATATGTATTATATACATATGTATTATATACATATGTATTTACATAATGCATTATATGTGTATTTATTGTAAATTATTGTTTTATTAAATTTCACTAAATATAAATCAATGTATATATTAGGTACAATATATATGTATACGATAAATATGTTTGTATATTACACTTATATAGTATTCAAGGCTGCTGTATGCTATAGGGCTAGAAATTGAAATAGTATCCTTTCGCCTTTGGCGGAAGAAGACGGGTGAAGAGTAATGGAGCATAAGGTCTCTCGTGCTAGAAATGTTCCCCGTCTTGGCTGGGTGGTGTTTGGCTTTGTGTCACTCATCGTTTATGCCTTTCTTGATAACTGCATTATACTTTGGGAAGATAAAAGTTACTTTTTAGTTTTGGGGACAAGAGGACCCAGTTTTCCAAGAAGTCCCAGACACATTCCTGTGTCTCACCATAGGCATTACACAGACGCTTCCACACTGTCGAACATTCCTCTAACGTTGAACCTTTGGGATTGAAGTGTATTTGTATTAAATAAGTTCGTTGCAATGTTATTTGGGTAACAGTTCTTCAGATCATGCAATCTACTTCCCAGAAGAGATAAAATAAAAGCAATAAAGAGTGATATTAGAACAAGAATAGGAGGGGCGGGAAAGAGACGGAAGAGGAGGGATGGTAGGAGAGGAAAAAAAAGATGGGGGAAATCTGTACATGAAACAAGGACTTTCCAATTTTATAAAACATGTGCCTTTAGGTATTCCAAATGTTATTTTTCCCTGGAAATTGGCTTCTATAATATTAAATGTAATGCCAGCGGTTTCTTTATACTGGGAACTATGAAAACATGAGAAACAGTGAAGATATATGTCTTCCTCTTGAAATCTCTTTGTTATTCAGTTTTAAGCTGCTTTTAAAAGGTCCCAATTGTTCGTGTAATGCTGATTCTGTTTCAAAGTTATATACTATTTTGATAATCAAGAGTTTTAATGATTTAGGATAAAGTTAAAAGCAGAAATAAACCTCATAGAGAAGTTCACTTGTACCATAAAATCTGCCCTAATGGTGACATTCAACAGTAATCTAAATAAGTTGTGAAACAGAACCTGAGTATTACTACTTCAGGTCAGAACGGTTGCAAGAGAAGAATAAAGAGAGGGTGGTTAGTGAACACAGATGCGCTTAGGTAGGAGGAATAACTTCTAATGCTCCAAGGAGAGTCGTTAACACTGATTAATTATTTCAAAATAGCTAGTGGTAAAGATTTCTGAACATATTCAGCACAGAGAAACGATGTGACGACGACCGATGTGACCATATCCGATCACAGTTTGCTGTATACATTCACAGAAATGCCACAATGTCCCCATGAACACGAGTACTTGCTGTGTAAATACAGCCTCATGCGGTATTCAAAACCTTCTCTTCATTCCTTACAAATAAACCTCAAGCTCTGACTGCGTCCCCTGTGTTGGTCTGTTATTGCTTTCCATTTTCCTAGGGTTGAAAGTTAGAGAAGTGTGGTTTCCAAGTTACACCGAGCAAGACTACATTGAACTTGCTAGTGGGGAAGAGTTAAGAGACAAATGAATAAGATTTGGAAGTGGCCTCAGACAGGTGGCTGCAAACGGGTCTGTGAATGTACATTTTGGGAGTAATGGCCAGCACTGATAAGCATGCTGCCTGAGACTCAGTATTGCTCATTGGATGTCTCTATTTTTGTCTGAATTTTCAAAGCTATTTCATTGTGATATGTGAAGAGCAGAAGGTCCTGGGTTCTGTGATTGGTTATTGTTTTGAAAAGGAAAGAAAATTACCTTTCATTTTCTCTCTATTGGCATTCAATCCCCAGGGGAGGCTGGAGGACAGTCCCAATCATCAGAATGCAGTGAGGAGCTCTGGAGGCCCTTACTTCCGGCTAAGGCTGTGCACTCCTCACTGTCTAATGGAGAAGCTGCACAGAGATGCTTGCAAACACCGGTCCATCTAGTGGTTTCACTGTCTCCACTTACTTCGAGCTCCTGAGCAAAGTCAGACTGACCTTTGAGGCATTCAAAAAGAGGTCTCAATTTCTGTGCTAAACAAAGCTTTCCATTTTCCTCCAAGCTCTCATCATATTTAGAAGAATATTTCCTATGATGCTTTCACGGGACATTTTGTTATGTAAAATTTCAGTTATTAAAAATAGACAGGAAAGTGGTCTTTATGTGCCATCTATGGTGTCAGAGGCTCAGAGCAACTCTGGTGCAAGACAAAAATAGTGTGGAGATATGTTGAATTATAGTCCAATAGATGAGATCAAATGAATTCAACAATTACCATCTGCTTAGGTAAGAGCTCCAAATACCCAGAATTCTAAAGATTAAGGAGCTGAAACTTAATCCTTATTTTTGATCAACCTGTAGAGCCCATAGACTGTCCTCATCAGAACAGGGTGATGGATCATATTGTTATTTCCGTATCACTCCAGTGGCAACAGAAGACTACAGTAGGAGGTGACCCTGAAAACAAGACGGTGCTGTCTCAGTACTGAGGCTTTTCTCTTCTAGATATACAGGGTGCCAACCTGGAATGAAGGATCGTGTTTGAAATTACTTTAGGACTGTATTTCATTGCAAAGCCTTCAGCCACTCACAGAATGCAACCTACTGTTTCACTGAGGCTGGGGGACACTTCCGGGAAACACCTTGTCAGTGTGTGGCACCGGGCACCATGACAGTGTGCAGCAGGGAAGTGTATAGCGCTACTGCAGCATCCTGAAGCCTCATCCATCTCCTTGAAACTCGGAGGGGGCAGGATGTCAGGAAAGTGGTCAGTGAGAGATGACAGCATTTCTCGGAGCAGAAGCAAGAGTGAGAGACAAACGTGTTAAGACTTGAGAAGTGTCCAAAGCAGCAAGGAGTGATTCTGGGAAGGCAAAAACCAACCAGAAGAATTAGGATAAACTTTCAGTTTTGTAAAGTAGTCATACCTTGGTACCAAACCGCTTTCAAATCTGTTAAGTGTTCTGCTCACTAAATCTATTTGACATAGCAATTCTGTCCTATACTTGTCCTGTGTTTGTACTCACTCTTCTGCTAGGTCGTGTCAGTGCCGATTTCCTCATGACTTCTCACCTTTTCTGGCCAGCATGATGCATTCAGTTGTTGTGTAGTCCCAGTGGTCACTCCCAGAACCTGACAAGTTTTCTGTCATTCTGTCGAAGAATTAAGGCAAGGTGGCTTGGTATGAGTTTTAGAAGCTTGGAATTTTTTTTGTTTGTTTTTTAATTTAAAAGATTGTTTTACATAAAATGAAGTTACAAGATTTGGAATTCTTTCACACAGAGTGGTCTCAGGAGGAACAGGAGAGCCTAAGTTTTGCTTCAGTGTAGCTGTGGGACTTCAGTGGTCCCCTTAACAACTCAGGAGGCATCACTCCTGCAAGGATATTTTGAAATATACTATTATAATGTTAGGAGCCAACAAAGCAAGACATTCAGTGGGTGGATGTAATGGATGTAATAAGAAAGCAGTTTAGCCATTTTACATTAAACATGATGGTGTCAGTTCAGTACTTCAAGAAATATCATTGTTCACTGCTTGATCACTGCTTGATAGCCTGTGGACAAAAGGAATTCCCAAATTGGTTTCTGACCCTTCACTGTTTCAGTTGAAGAGTGTATTTCCTACAGGTGATGCCAGATTCTCATTAACTTTCTTGCTTTTTTTTGGGGGGGGGCCGTGCGGTCTCAGTCCTCCTTTAAAAATGTGTTGATAATCATGTAATAGCTTGATAATAATGTAGGGATTCAAGTATTTTTAAAAGTAACTGTTGGTTTCTTCCTATCTAGGTGTTGAACTTGTTGGGGCTGGGCAGTGTCCGCAGAGACCTACGGTGGGCAACAAAAGTGAGTTCACATCTTAACCTTTTCCTCGTTTGTGTCTTGGTACTTGATATAAGACCTGATATAGAATGATACTTGGCCAATACTGATTAGGATTGATAGGTGAATAGATCACTTTAATATTCTGTTTTATTCACCTAATATTCCTCTCCTCATATACATTAAGATTTATTCTTTATTATTGATGACACATTTTATTTTATAAATGAAGTTACGACCTACTCAAAATTAAGGAACTAAAAAAAACTTTCAGTGAGAGATTTATTTTTCAGTTACGATTAACACAATTTTAGGCATAAGTGTTAAAAAAACCTAACAATGGATTAAAGTGCTGAATGAGAGCAGCAGATGCCTATATAGTTAAATGTCCTTTGAGTTTAGCTGTTGCTGCTATAAAACTGTTAACCTTGAGCAGTGGTCTTACCTACACACTTTATTTTGGTTCTTCTGGAAGCCATAGAGCTATTTATTGTTAATGAGGAAAATAGTAGAAAAAAAACATGTTAGTGAATACATAAAGTTTTAAAATTCTGATGTGTTAAACAGTAACAGGTTGTCATGTAATATATTCAGTTCTTATTCTCTGGCAAATGATTTGGTATTGTCACAAATCTTTGTTACCTTCTTTAATACAGATACTTCATCAATCATAATACCTCTTGTTAAAATCTGCAATTAAGTGTACTGTCTTTTCCTATGAGAGTTTAATAGTGTGCTTCTAATCTTAAAAAGATAATTATTTAAAATAAACAACTCCTACGCTATTTGTCTAAAATATTTGATTTATTGACATACCATTTAAGTATTATTTTCTAGTTAATTTGTAATGAATTGTAGAATAAACTCAAATGATTTTAATCAGTATTTCTAAATATAAAGTCTAAAGTTGGTTAGCTTGTCTCAGTACTCTTCTTTGCTAAAATTTTGCATTCCCGGCCTAGAGGAAGAACACCACTTTCTGTGTCACAGTTTATCTTATGTCTGAGTTAATGTTTATATGACTAAGAAAAGGAAACACCTGCATATAAAGAAGGTACCAAAAGGTCCTTCAAAAGTCAAGGTGCTATTGAAGTCAAATAAGACAAGAATTAAATGAGAGCAAACGGTAGTCAATTTACGTCGTTTTAGCCTACTGCCCTTTCTACTGCTCATTGTGTCACTTGCACTTATTGAGACTCTGTTCATCTTTTCTTCACACCCTCAGTAACATGACTGTCTTCTTCCGAGCTCCTCCGTGTCATTGCTCATGGCTATCTTGTGATAATGATTCTTATAATACCGATCATTCTGCTTTATGCCTCAGCAGTTTTCACAGAATCAGTTCCCATTTTCTGAGTACATTGTGTTCCAGAATTCATTAAGAAAAATAGTTGTTTGCATGTCCAAAGTACTTATTCCAATAGAACTAATAACTCAGATGATTTTTCTATTTTCCTTTTAGTTTCTGACCTAATGCTACTAAAAATATTTCAAATGTACTTTAAATTAGGACATTGCTTCTTCTGTACAAATCAGTTCTCTTCTGAAGGGTAAATTTCATAGATTCTAGACAAATATTTGCCTGGATTCTCTGTGACTTATCAAGTGTACATGAGTTTATGCCTAAGATTTGTTGCCCATAAATGGTTGGTATTTTCACAAATCTTTTTTACCTTCTCTAATACAGATACTTCCTCTATCATAATACTTCTTGTTAAAATCTACAATTAAGTGTACTTTTTAGTCATTTTTATATTTTCACGCAGTTATAAAGAGTGTTTTGACATCATGGATATTTAATGAATGACTGACGAGAACATTATGAGATATTTAAAATATTGTGAAGGCTGAATGCGCTACTCTGTAGTAAAGAGTTCACATTTTGCTGTAGGGCCATTAGCCAAGTTTAGTCAATTTGTTTAAGTGAGCTTTTCTCTCCATGTAATTGTCAATGTCACTTTTCATAATTGGATCAAGTGAATGCTAGCCAGAAACTGGTAAAATATCTGAAATACACAAGTGTATTGGGTGAGCATAATAATATTATGGATTCTATTGCCAAGGGCTTTGCTTATTTTGGCAAGTGTGATTTAATTCATTCTAAATGATAACATTTGATTGTATAATATGTTGCATATAAAGACCCACACTAGTGCTTATAACTTTTTTCACATAACTGGGAGTAACATAGAATGTAGCTAATTTTGGAAATTCATCAACTAAGATATCCAGAAGCATCAAGATTTCTTTAGATTGTAAGAATTCTTTATAAAGTTCTGACTGACCATTTTGGAGACATAACCAGAACTGTTAACTAAGACTTCCCCCCGTTCAAGCCTAATTTCAGTTATTTTTAGTAAAGTAGTAATTAACATTACAGATAGCAGGGACATACTCAGATCTCTAACAGAGAGATCTGTGATTACAGTATTAATTTGACAATTGCAGGTAGAGGACAAGTTAATCTAATTAAAGGAAGGTTAATTGTGTATGCAGACTTTATGCCCTGAAGAAGAAAGCTCAGCAGGATATTCTTGGGAGTTTCTGCCACAGATAGTTGCATTACAATAGTAGTAAAAAAGCTACCACACTGTATGCATAGTATTAAATGAAAAATTTATCAAACTTATGTATTAGCAATTTGACGTAGGAACAGTAATAACTTGTGCAGAGGCTATGACAAAATACCTGAGGTAATCAGCATAGAAAGATGAAGGGTTCATGATGCCGCTTGGTTTCATATTCCAGTTGGTGGTGGTTTGGCCCTGATCTTTTGGCCCTGATCCTTTGCACCTGACCCTTTGGACTCTGCTAGTCCATCATGGTGGCACATGTGGTAAGGGAAGTCTGTCTTCCTCATGAGGTCATGAAGTCAAGAGGAACGTCTGGGGTTGGAATATGCCTTCATTGACCTGAAGAAATGACCTAACTTCCTTCCATCCAGCCTCCCTATTAAAAGTTCCACTAGCCCCCAGGAGTGCCATGGGCTGGGGTACAGGCTGCGAACAACACAGGTCTTTAGGGACAGTGAAGACCTAGACAATAGCAGAGGCCAAGAGCTTCTGAACTCTAAAAATCTAAAATTATAGTGATTCTTCTCCAAGGGTAGACTGAGAATTTGATTCAGCATGCCATTTGTGTGGACAGAGGATATCAGTACAAACATAGATTTTAAAAGCTCAGGTTATGATTCGTACATAACATAGGCCCAAAGAGGAAACATGACCCACCTAAGTTTAAAACAATGTTGGGTAGTGCATCTGTGCCTCAAATACCTTTGCCTTGGTGTTGAGAGCTGTGTCATCTTTTGGGAGAAAGAACATAGAAAAAAGACTTGCACAAAGGGAAGAAACTTCCCCGTGTCACACAGCCAACCAGTCTCTGAATGAGACCATGAGACCTGGTTCTGCCTCATTATTCTATAGCTCTAACTGCAGTAAGGTTTGCCTTTTTCTTCCTTTCATCTTCTGTTCACTATGCAAAATATTCATGGCACCGTGAACTGTTCTTCCTCTGTCCTTAGTTTCAGGTGCTCTTGTCTCTTGCTGCTTCTCTGGTGCATCCACAAACTGACTCAACTTTCAGGTTAAAGCTGGGAATTTCACACACTGGAAAAAACGGTGGCTTCATAAGCTCATTAAGTATTGGAAAAGCTACGGCTTCTTCATTAAGGGGCTGTACCTTTAGCTTTTAAAATTAACTTTGCCTTTATTATGCTTAAGTTGTCGAGAAAAGCACAAAGGCATTTCTAGATGAACCCCCTTATTGGGGCCTCTTATACCAATTTTGATATGTTTTGGTTATATTTCTCATTTTAAAGCCAAGAGTGATAGACTGGAGCATTAACTATTTGTTCTAATCATCAAGATGATTATAAAAAAATACCAACAGTTTGGATTGTTTAAGGTGATTGAGAAAGACATAATAATTTTTTTTAAAAAGTCTAATTTGAGTTCTTAACAAAATGTAAAGAGTAGTATAAAAATAATTAGGTGGCTATCTAAATCAACTCTGAATATCTTTTGTCCCAGATTATGTGATATAATGATGTAACTAAAGTGTAAGTCTTTCCCACTAGTTTAATCAGTATTTGTCATTCCCTTTTATGACTTATGCCTTTTCATGTATTAAACTGGTGATAGTATTTTTAAAATATTATGGCAGAGGTGTAAATACCTAAAAATGTGGAATTTCTCATCTGAAGTACGTGTAAGTCCTTTTATAAATGTATTTTTTAATCGCTGATAAAGTTGTTTACATTCACCATGTCCCACACGGTGTTTAACGGAGAAGTTCACCAAGCATGGGCCAAAGTAAAGGTGTGTGAGTAGATCGTCCCCTGCGGAGGCCAGACGGTGGAGCTGCTAGGACAGTGCTCAGCAAGAACATTGAGACCAGGAGGCAGATGGGAAAGAGAAACAGGCAGGAGGTACATTAGGTACTGATGAGGGGGCTGAAGATTGAAATATTTAACACCAGGATAGACAGACACCATCTCAGAATAGAAACTCGTCCAGACTTGAAATCAGTGTTAATAGGAAAAAAATAAAGAAGAATTTTTAAAGTGTCAGATAAAGGAGAATAATGAAAATTTAGAAATTTCAGATTGAGTAGATGACTTTTTGAATAGTAAAGAACTGAATCATGCCAATATTGAGGATAAACACTGTAGAATGAAGACATGGCAGGTCCAAAGGTCCTAGACAGGGAGTTTACCCAGAGTGAAGAAAAAAAAGGCCAGTCTATGGTTCAAGGAGAGATAAGAGAGATGTCTGAGCAAAAAAGTAGGAACTTGTAGAGCCCGGGAAGAACCTTGCTTTTTAGTCTAAATGAGATACTCTTTCGCTAAAAGTTTTGAATAGAAGCTCGACATGGACAGGAATATTATAAGGGGATTATTTACGCTTCTGGGTTGTAAATCAAGTAATTGGAGCAAGAATAATAATTAATATACCAGGAAAGAGGCGGTTCGAGCACATATCCAAGAGATGGACCTTGCAATGACATTGGTGTTAGTAGACGTGATTGTGTGCTGGGTGGGCGTGGCTTGGAGAGTGGGCTGAAGTTCAGCCATGTGTGGGATGTGGGGAGGAGTCAAGAATGACGCAGACTGAAGAACCCGTATCTAGCTATACGCCCGGAACTTTGCTCAAATTTAGGAAACAGGAGAAGATAAGGAATCAGACAGACATAGTCCTTGTATATCAATAATACAAGACACTAAATACTGACAAGGACATGAGGAAATGCATTCTTATTTACTGCCAGTCGAAGGTAAGTGAATACATTGACTGTGGAAATCATTATGGAGATTCCTAAAATATAATCTAAAATAGAGATATTTGACCAATACCACTGCACCATACATTCCCAAGAAATTTAAAGATAGCATATTACAGAGATACATGAAAACATGTTTATTTTGTCCCATTTTCCAATAGCAAAGCTACGGGGTCAGCCTAGAGGACTGTCAACAATGAATAGGTACAGAAAATCTACTCTGTATTTACAATGGAATATTTAGAGCCATAAATAAGAATGAAACATGGGGAAATAGATAGAAATTGAAATTATACTCAAGAAAATAAGTGAGACTCAAAAAACAAATTCACATTTTTTTTCATATGTGGGGAAATAAAAAGCTGGAAGACGTGGAATTTAAAGTGGGCTAAGAGAGCCGGAGAAAGGAACAAGGGTACAGAGGTGCGAAGCACAAGAGGATAAGGGGGATATAATGATAAAAGGAAGTTCCTCGCATGTGAATCTGTCAAAATGAAATGCATTAATCCATATAACTAATATCCACTAAGAAAACAGACAAACATAGATTTTCTAACAGCAAATTCAATAAACAATTACAGGAGAGTATAACTATTCCTGCAATGAGGGAAGCGCGGGGCCTTCATGTAATCCCCGTAGTCAACTGGTCACTTTTGAACTCTCCAGAAATGGAAGTGATGTCTGAATCTAAGGAATTAATTAAGTGTATTGAAATGAGGAAAGGAGGCGGGGGAGGGGATGGAAGCTGTTTCTGGGCGTGAGAGCCTAAGCACATTTCATTTGCTAATCTCTCCTTGATATTACTGCCATGTCTTGGTGGGGCAAGAATGTTCCTGCCAAAGACTTTCTGTCCATGGCAGGAAGTTTGTTCGTAGAAGTTTGGTCTTCTAATGCATTTATGCTTTCAAAAAGTATTCACTGAATTACCTGTTTTGGGGGTAGAATCTGTATGCTGAGTACTAAGAAGTGAACTAGAATAAATTGTCTTTCAGGAAACTGAACATACTTTTATCTTCCATGTTAAGACCTAAGTACTAATTAATCCACTAGGATCTGCATTTAGTTTTTCAAGTCTTGTCTACACTAAGTAAGGAGACTCATCCATGCTGTGAATCCCCTCAATTACCAACTACTCCCCAGCTACCCCAGAGTCCTGCTTCTTGTCCTTACCTTTAGCATCTATCAAACAATTGTGTTGATACTGTTTGTTAAATAATGAACATGTTTCCCAATTCTGACCGTATGCTTTTGTCACAGATCAATACAGACCCATGTCTTTGTGTTTGTTCACATTTATTCTGTGAACTTGCTCTCAGAATCTGTGTCACAAGGCTGACACATTAGTGCTTCTCAGAGATTTTTCTTCTAAATACATCAACCATTAATAATCTTGAACTTAGGTCAGTGATAGGAGGGTAACCTTTTTCTTATGGGTGTATCTAGCTGCAGTCTCCCATTGATTTCCCATAATCCCCATTTTATCATGTGCAGCTAAATCTTTAATTTCTTCACTTTGAAATCTAAGGATCCTTGAATAACTTCTTTCCTCCTATCACACTCCTTCCCAGTACTTGAAGGAGAAACTTTCTCCTGTCTGATTCCCTTTGCACAGAATTGTAGTTTTATTCAGGTTGGAAAATTAATAATAATTCTAAATATATTTTAATGTGAATGTAATTTCATAATCAGAGATGCTCGCCCCATACCAATTTTCTCTTCACATTTTGTAGAGAAAAGGAATTGATCCAGCAGCAAACAAACTCAAAATTATAGATCTGTGAAAGTTATTAACCTCTCAATGCCCCATTTAGCTTTTCCCATTCCACAGGAATCAATGATAAACACACCCATCCATTTTACGTTCCTCATTAAAGCAGAGAATTAACAAGAAACCAGCTCCTCTTGTTTTTTCTTTCAACTTGACAGTGTTTGTGCATCTCTCAGAAGAGAGCACCGTGGCCCAAGGTGACACAGCGTGGCAGGTGCCATCCAGTTTCCTGGACAGCTGTGTTGCTGCTGAGACGAACCCAGAACCTACTCTAAGTTCCAATCAATTTGAAAGCACCACAGTATCTTGAATGGATTTAATTCCACTGGCCTCATTGTCATTCAGAGCCACCTTGCTTCCTTCCTACTCTCTTCCTCACCTCAATTGTTTAAAGATGATTGTGGAAGTCTGTGTTTTGGAAATGATAAAGTTTTGACTGAGTCTCTTCCTATTGCTTCTACAGGCTGGGTCGATCAATAGCTGCATATGCATGATGTTAGTACATTGCTTTTCATCAGATCACCTTTATGGAGGTTTCTGTTTTCTGAACATCCACTTAACTATAGCAGTGAAACAGTAGAACTGCTTGTTGCTTTCCATTGAAAATTAGGCTTTGGCCCTAGGCCAGGCTGCCTGAAACAGCAGTAATATAATTCACAACTGGAAGGAGACAATCAATTAATCAATACTATAATTTGGAACTGACCACGGTAGTAACACTCACAGCTATTAGACTCAACTGACTGACACCATTTAGGATTAATGAGGTAGCAAGAGCGGGGAAGCCAAAGACTCATTTAAGGACTTTCCCCCCTAAACCCAAGTCCCCCCTCACTATTTGCTTGGTTTTATTTTCTTTTCTAATTCAGTGCTTACATGAAATCTAATGTAAGTAAAATTTTTAAGGCTGCAAAATCCAACCAAATCACAGTGATTTTGAATTTATAAGGTGAAAGATTTTTAAATATTTGTCAGAAATATTTATTGAAAACTATCATCCATGCTACTTGAGATGTGAGGCAGGACAATCACAGGTCAAAATTAGTATCATGGTGGGCCGGGGAGTTAGCTCAGTGGTTCCGGCACCTGTCTTGTAAGCGCAAGGGCCGGGGTTTGATTCCCCGGTAACCACATAACAATACTGGGTGTGGAGACCCACACCCAGCAGCAACCAGTACCACATACCACAGTGCCGGGCGTGGTGGCTCACGCCTGTAATCCCAGCACTCGGGATGCAGAGGCAGGAGGATTGTGATGTGAGTTTGAGGCTGAGCTCACTGCCAGCCTGAACCACAAAGCGAGACCCTGTCTCAAAAAAACCTAAAAAAAAAAAAAAAAAAAAAAAAATTATTGTCATGGTTATTTTGTTGTCACTAGAAGAAAATACAAGACATCCACAAATTAAAGGGGAAAAAGTTTACTTGGCTTACAGTTTGTGGAGGTTTCAGCCCGTAGTTGGCTGATTCTAAGGCACAGTGGCCTATCAAAAGAGAAAGCTTAGAGCATGGCAGCAGGAAGCGGAGAGGGGCGAAGGCAGAAGTCAGACACTGTTCTAGGCCACATCCACTGAGCCCACTCTTCCCATCAGGCTTTACCTCCCAGTGTCACACTAGTTAACGGGCTGGTCTGTATCATACCCCCATGACCTAGTGACCTCTCAAGTCTTGCTCTGAACATGTAAGGCTCTGGAGCAACATCTGCTGATGAGCTGTTAGAGCAACCTTGGAAAAATTAATGAGGAACTGTCTCAGAAAAACATTTTTTGGAAGGCTACAGGTATAGTTCAATCGGAAGTCCCGGAATTCAACTTTTAAGACTTAGAGAAAGAGTTTAAAGAAAAAATAACTCTCTTAATGTTGAGTTAGAGACTGAATTTAGGCATTTGATTATGGCTTAAAGTTGATATAAAGTCAAGAAAAACATAGATCTTCTTACAGTGACTTGCATTTATGTAGTCTGTGGTTTTTTGAAGACTACAATGTGAATCAAAACTTTAGAAATAACAAGAAGCTTCTCTAAGTGCAAACCATGTGATTTTATTAAAGTTGTTTATCATTAGGGGAAAGATACATAGCAGAATTTTAAATTGTAATCATCAATGCATATAAATGTTAGAGATTAATGGGTTTTGTGGTGAAATTTCCAAATATGTTTATATTATGTTTCGGTTATGTCGAACCTCTTTTCTAGAGTCTTCTGCCTTGTTCTCTTTCCCCTTCCCCCCCACCCCCCGATCCCCTTCCCCTTCCTAAAATCTCCTTTTGGCCCTCAGCTTTCTTATAGCTGGGGCAAAATAGCTGACACTCATGTTGGCTCATGGCTCTAGGGAGTTCAGTTCCATGGCTGGCCCCCGAGGCATGGCATGACAGTGGGCCTGCGGAGAGAGGGCTGTTTGACTCATGTCAGCCAGGAGTTAAGACAGAAAGAAGGGGCCTTGGACAAGAGTGTAACCTTCCACATTCTACACTAGCAACCATCTTCCATGAACACTTGTAACCTTGGGGATATTTTAGTTCTAAAATCAGTCTTCTCCTGTCAGGATGTCTTTGTTTTCCACATATAAGAGAAAATATGCTAATTGTCTTTCTGTGCCTGGCTTATTTTGCTTAACATGATGTTCTCTAATTTGACTATTTTCCTACAAATGAGAGGATTTCTTTCTTTTTTATTCATGAATAATACTCATCTTTATGTATATATGGCACATTTTCTTTAACCTTTAATCTGTTGGTGGGCTTCTTGGTCAATTTCATAATTTGTCTACTCTCAATAATACCCTGAAAGCCTGTGTATGCAGGCATCTTGTGTGTGTGCTGACTCAATTTTTTTAGGCACACGACAGCCCTAATTTTAGTATTTTGAGGAACCTCTGCACTGTTTCCCAATTAGTAATTTTGTTAATTTTAATTCCCACCACTAGTATATAGGATCCCTTTCTCTCACATCTTTCCAGCCTTTGTTGTCTAGTTTTTAGTGATAGCCATTTTGATTGAGGTGAAATGCAACATCAACAGTTTTGACTTGCATCTGACTAACAGCTAAAGATGGTGAGCAGTTTTCATGTTTTGCCCATTTGTACTTTCTTGAGAAGTGTTTATTCATTTGTGCTTTCTTATTGGATTACCAGGATTTTGTTGTTAATTTTTTAATCTCATACATCTCAAATTGTTACATGAAAAGCTGATAAAAGATTTACTTCTATTCTGTAGGTTATGCTTTCATTCTTAGTTCCTTTTCTGGGAAGTAGCTTTTGAATATAATATGTGTCTGCTTTTATGCCAATACCTGTGTTACAGTGGCTCTGTAGTATATTTTGAAATCAAATATTGTGATGCCTCCAGTATTGCTCTTTTTGCTTACAAGTGTTCTGACTATTTGGAATCCTGTGCTTCCAAGTAG